>JAWPHD010009269.1:0-105699 GCA_037043455.1 Cyrtodaria siliqua
GACACATAGAATGAGGCCCTTTCAGGGGTTTTGGGGATCTGGGGAAATGGCCAATTACTTTTAGGGTTCTGGGGAACATTGCCACTTACTTTAAGGGATCCAGGGATCAAAGGCCTAGTTTTAGGGATCTATTGAACAGTGTCCTAAAGGGAAAACAATGAAAAAAGTACCTAATTTTTACGCATAATTGCTATAATTTACTAATGAAACATGACATTTGGACTGCTTTTGACGGCTTTTAGTATTACCTTTTATGACGGTGTTTAGATGTGCCCATCGCTCAACTGGACGCTCTAACTTCAGAGAATATCAACTTTCCTGTTCAACTGAAAGCGTTTGCACGGCGATGAACATTTTTCATGTGTGTCCATTTTAGCTCCACTGATCACGGATCAGCAGAGCTTATACCGTGGTGCGTCTTCCGCCTGTCTGTCCATCCGTCCGCAACAATTTTTTGTGGTGACTACTCCTCTAAAAACTATTAGATAGATTTTCATGAAACCTTACAGAAATAGCAAAAAATCAGGTAGATGTGAAATCCAAGTTCACCACCAAAACTAAACATAGATTTTAAAAATATAATGTTGTGGCAACTACTTTTCATAAACCATAAGGGGTATTTATTTGGAACCTTTATCGAATTGACTGGCATGACAAAGCGTTGGTCCTAAACACAATGAATTTTGATTTGATATTAAACATGGCGCCAGTGGACATCTTCTTGATGGATTTTCGTGAAACTTTACATGAATGTTGCTCTTGATATCTAGTTCGAAGTGCTAAGTATCTTTGTTTACATAAAGTTATATAGGAAAAACTTTTGAGACTACTCCTCTGAAACTATTTGATGGATTTTCATGAAACTTTACATGACTGTTGCTCTTGAAAATTAAAAAATGCGGTCTGCTAAAAATAGACGTTTATGACGACTACTTCTCAAAAACTACAAGTGATAATGATTTTGAACCTATACCAAAATGACTGGCGTAAGATGTAGTTCGTTCTAAGTGAAATCCATTTCGATTCGATGTCAAACATGGCCGCCAGTGGCCATCTTTGATTACATATAGTTGTATAGGAAAAACCTATGGCGACTGCTCCTCTGAAATTACTTAATGGATTGTCATGAAACTTTACAGGAATGTTGATCTTGATGTCTAGTTGGTTCTAAGTAAAAATCAGGTTAGCCAAAATTTCAAAATGGCCGCCATAGCTAAACATATATTTTAAAATACAGATGTGTGGTGACTACTTCTCAAAAACATAAGGGTTATTTATTTGAAACCTTTACCAACTTGAATGGCATGACATACTGGGTAGGACCATATTTGATATCGACAAATATAGAGTAGGACCATATTGGAAAGCGGCACATACAGAGTAGGGCCATATTGGATATCGACATATACAGAGTAGGACCATATTGGATATCGACACATATAGAGTAGGACCGTATTGGATGTCGGCACTTACAGTGTATGGCCATATTGGATATCGACATATACAGAGTATGACCGTATTGGATATCGACACATTCAGAGTAGGACAATATTATATATAGACACATACACAGTAGGACCGTATTGGATATTGACACATATAGAGTAGGACCGTATTGGATGTCGACACATGGCGAATGTTCAATTGACCTTTTATGTTTTATTCTGAAGACGAATATTCATTTGACCTATCATGCTATATTCTGAAAACGAATGTTCATTTGACCGTTCATGCTATATTCTGAAAACGAATGTTCATTTGACCGTTCATGCTATATTCTGAAATGCCCTTTCGTGCTATAGCCCGAGGCTGAATAAAATAAAGAATATTCTTCGGAAGGAACGACCACAAACAATAAAAGAAATTAGCAGACTTTGTTTAATTGAGTAAGTTTATGCGAGGTAATATAAGATGCAACACATCTCACGCACCCCAGCACCGGCTTAAGCGCTGCCTCAATTATTGGGTTCTATGATCCCAAAGGATCAGTACGTACAGATTACGACGGTGAATATTCATCTAACCTATCTCGTTATTTTCTAAGGTTCATCTATCCCTTTACTTTCCGAAGGTTCATCTATCCCGTTACTTTCCGAAGGTTCATCTATCTCGTTACTTTCCGAAGGTTCATATATCTCGTTACTTTCCGAAGGTTCATATATCCCGTTACTTTCCGAAGGTTCATCTATCCCGTTACTTTCCGAAGGTTCATCTATCCAGTTACTTTCCAAAGGTTCATCTATCCCGTTACTTTCCGAAGGTTCATCTATCCCGTTACTTTCCAAAAGGTTCATCTATCGTTACTTTCCGAAGGTTCATCTATCCCGTTACTTTCCAAAGGTTCATATATCCCGTTACTTTCCGAAGGTTCATCTATCCCGTTACTTTCCGAAGGTTCATCTATCCCGTTACTTTCCAAAGGTTCATATATCCCGTTACTTTCCGAAGGTTCATCTATCCCGTTACTTTCCGAAGGTTGTATTTTGAAGACGTATCTGCATACCACACTTACTTTGCGTTAATCTTAACATGAATTCAATTACGGATATTTTAGGGCAATGTCTAAATATCATTGATACTGCAGTACAGACTAATCACCATGGCCAACGTGACATGTCATGGTACAGATTAATCACAATGGCCATCGTGACATGTCACAGTACAGATTAATAACCATGGCCATCGTGACATGTCACAGTACATACTAATCACCATGGCCATCGTGACATGTCACAATACATGTCACAGTACAGACTAATCACCATGGCCAACACGACATGTCACGGTACAGATTAATCACACTGGCCATCGTGACATGTCACGGTACAGACTAATAACCATGGTCATCGTGACATGTCACAGTACAGACTAATCACCATGTCCATCGTGACATGTCACAGTACAGACTAATTAACATGGCCATCGTGACATGTCACAGTACAGACTAATCACCATGGCCGTCGTGACATGTCGCAGTACAGACTAATCACCATGGGCATCCTCACGTTTTATTACTTTAATCAGAATAATCTGGTGAGATTAAGGAGTAACATTAGCTTAATTAGACCTGTTAATGGGCAAGTATTTATGAGTGTCGGCAAATAAAACCACAAACACGAATTCATATAGTGTCAATAGTTGAAAAATTAAACTTGAATTATGCACAAAAGTGATAGGAATGTTCAATGTACCGTTTGAAGGCATAACGTCTTAACAGATCTCAGTAGGACATCAATCAAAATGTAATACACCTTTCACAAAGACACAAAATAATATGTACAAATCTATTAAATGGCTGACCTGATACTGTTTTGTAATAACGAATTTATCGATGTGTATTGTATGAATTTAATAATACGTGTGAAATACAGTCATACTGGTCGAATGTAAACTATGAAAATGTTTAGACACTTTTGTCATTCACGTTATATGTGACTATAGAGGCAAGCTAAAAGGATGTTTCTAGTATTCAAATATTACCTTTACTATTTGATGATTGTGAATCTTATACTGATTCTAACGTAACAAATACGGGTATATTTCTGAATAATCTGTTCCGGCATAAATACTTGCGACTATTACACGTGCAGTGTGTGCGTGTATGAGTACGACAATTACACGTGCAGTGTATGCGTGTATGAGTACGACTATTGCACGTGCAGTGTGTGCGTGTACGAGTACGACTATTACACGTGCAGTGTATGCGTGTATGAGGACGACTGTTACACGTGCAGTGTGTGCATATATGAGTATGTGACATACGTCTGCTGTTAGCTTAGGATGTGACAAGGTTAGTACAATTTAACATAGAGTTTTGGTGCTGTACTATTCATGGATAACTTCTGGTCCCACTCCAGGTCTAATATTCATCAAACTTTTGAGCACAAGAATCGGACTCGACTCAAAAGTCTCAAATTTTTAATTCCAAATAAAAACAATTTTAACGTCAAATTACTATATTTGCTTACAGAAACGAGTAATTTTAGAGGTAATTTAACCGAAAATGTCTGAAAATCACAATTCTTACCCATACTTTTGTGTTGAAAGGTTTTGCAAAGAAATGAGATTTTGAGTCTGGGTCTGATTCTTGCGCTCAAAACTTTGATGAATTTAGAAAAAACATTAAAATAAGTCCCTGGCATTAATATGGTTTTAGTTCTAACACGTTCCATGTAGCATTAGGCTACATGTTTCTACATAATGTCCACTTGTATCCCGAAGGGTTCCCGAATGTGGAATTCGGAAAATCGGATGTTTCGGCAAGTCTTCGCGATGTTCTGTAACCGTTCTGTAACCGTTCTGTGTCATTCCTCAACACTTCTGGAAACATTCTTCATGATTCTTGGCACTTCGGGATCGAAAAACATTCGGCATCCAAATTTTAAAAGTTTTAAAATTTGGACGCCGAATGTTTTATTCGGGACGGCTTCGGGATCATCGGCAAACCATCCGCAACCCTTCTGGACGTTCGGGAACCCGTCGTCATTAACTCGGCATCTTCGGAAAGCCTTCTGCGAGGCTTCGTAATCGTTTAACCACCCCGAGTAGCCCTGCAGAAGCAGTTTGTCGTCAGTTTCCTGATAGTTTTCGAAGTGACAACATCGACTTTTTTTTGTTGTAAATTTAACACGCACATATATATAGTCATGGTGCGAGGTAAGAGCAAGCTACCCAAGAAGAGATTAGGCATGAAATACACCAGTCCGCCAGCCCTGATCGCTCAAGTTCGGATGAAGGGGCCTCCTGTCGTCTGTGAGCCAGGGGCGGACCCACCATCGATGCCGTCTTCTTCTTTTCTGTCTTAAGTACAATGCCAAGGCAAGCATGGCATCCGTTTCAGCTTGTATTTGATACTGAAGAGCAAGGTGAAGGCCTCTAGCATCCATGGTGTCCAACTAGCAACTGATAACAAAATAGTAGTTCGGCATCGTTTATATACCTTGACTTCCAATCGGCAACATTTCAGCATTCTATCGGCAGTAGTTCGGCAACTATTCAGCATGTTCTGCAATGTTACCGCAACCTTTCCGCACGATCGGGAAACAATCGGGAGTCAATTCCGGAACATTCGGCATTCTTCGGGGCTGCGTTTGGCTACTTCGGATAGGTTTCGGCGTTTGTACGGCAATCTTTCGTATGCCACTCCACGAATACATGCCGAACATGCCGAACGAGCCCGACGGCAAAGCTCCGCCCATAATTTTGATAAATGATCCCGAAAGGTTCCCGAACGAGTAAAATTTTATCGGCAACCCTTCCGCAAAGCATCGGGGCTGTAGTGGACGGGGGGTATGATCATGGAAAAAAAGGAACATGGATTTTTTTTCCTTAAAAATCATTGTAGATATTTTGGCTTACATAGTCAAGATAAGCAGCTGTAGACGCCTTGGGTGTACATAGTCAAGATAAGCAGCTGTAGATGCCTTGGGTGTACATAATCAAGACAAGCAGCTGTAGACGCCTTGGGCGTACATAGTCAAGATAAGCAGCTGTAGACGCCTTGGGTGTACATAATCAAGACAAGCAGCTGTAGATGCCTTAGGCGTACATAGTCAAGATAAGCAGATGTAGATGCCTTAGGCGTACATAGTCAAGATAAGCAGATGTAGATGCCTTGGGCGTACATAGTCAAGATAAGCAGATGTAGATGCCTTAGGCGTACATAGTCAAGATAAGCATATGTAGATGCCTTGGGCGTACATAGTCAAGATAAGCAGATGTAGATGCCTTAGGTGTACATAGTCAAGATAAGAAGATGTAGATGCCTTGGGCGTACATAGTCAAGATAAGCAGATGTAGATGCCTTGGGCGTACATAGTCAAGATAAGAAGATGTAAACTGAGGGGTACATAGTCAAGAAAAGCAGATGTAGATGCCTTGGGCGTACATAGTCAAGATAAGAAGATGTAAACTGAGGGGTACATAGTCAAGACAAGCAGATGCAGATGCCTTGGGCGTACATAGTCAAGATAAGAAGATGTAAACTGAGGGGTACATAGTCAAGAAAAGCAGATGTAGATGCCTTGGGCGTACATAGTCAAGATAAGAAGATGTAAACTGAGGGGTACATAGTCAAGACAAGCAGATGTAGATGCCTTGGGCGTACATAGTCAAGATAAGAAGATGTAAACTGAGGGGTACATAGTCAAGACAAGCAGATGTAGATGCCTTGGGCGTACATAGCCAAGAAAAGCGGTTGTAGATGCCTCTGGCGTACATAGGCAAGACAAGCAGATGTAGATGCTTTGGGCGTACATCGTCAAGACAAGCAGATGTAGATGCATCGGGCATATATATTCAAGATAAGCAGATTTAGATGTCATGGGCGTAAATAGTCAAGACAATCAGATTTAGATGTCAAGGGCGTATATAGTTAAGACGAGCAGATGCAGATGCCTTGGGCGTACATAGTCAAGACAAACAGATGTAGATACGTTGGACGTACATAGTCAAGATAAGCAGATGTAGATACGTCGAGCGTACATAGTCAAGACAAGCAGATGAAGATGTATCGGGCGTACATCGTCAAGATAAGCAGATGTAGATGCCTTTGGCGTACATAGTCAAGACAAACAGATGTAGATACGTTGGACGTACATAGTCAAGACAAGCAGATGTAGATGTGTCGGGCGTACATATTAAATACAAGCTGATGTAGATGCCTCGGGCATACATAGTCAAGATGTAGATACCTGCCTTGGGCGTACATAGTCAAGACAAGCAGATGTAGGTGCCTTGGGCATACATATTCAAGATAAGCAGATGTAGATGCCTTCCTGCGTACATAGTCAAGATGTAAATACCTGCCTTGGGCGTACATAGTCAAGACAAGTAGATGTAGATGCCTCGGGCATACATAGTCAAGATGTAGATACCTGCCTTGGGCGTACATAGTCAAGACAAGCAGATGTAGGTGCCTTGGGCATACATATTCAAGATAAGCAGATGTAGATGCCTTCCGGCGTACATAGTCAAGATGTAAATACCTGCCTTGGGCGTACATAGTCAAGACAAGTAGATGTAGATGCCTTGGGCGTACATAGTCAAGATGCAGATACCTGCCTTGGGCGTACATAGTCAAGACAAGTAGATGTAGATGCCTTGGGCGTACATAGTTAAGATGTAGATACCTGCCTTGGGCGTACATAGTCAAGACAAGTAGATGTAGATGCCTTGGGCGTACATAGTCAAGGTGCAGATACCTGCCTTGGGCGTACATAGTCAAGACAAGCAGATGTAGGTGCCTTGGGCATACATATTCAAGATAAGCAGATGTAGATGCCTTCCTGCGTACATAGTCAAGATGTAAATACCTGCCTTTGGCATAGATAGTCAAGACAAGCAGATGTAGATGCCTCGGGCGTACATAGTCAAGATGTAGATACCTGCCTTGGGAAAATATAGTCAAGACAAGCAGATGTAGATGCCTTGGACGTACATAGTCAAGACAAGCAGATGTAGATGTGTCGGGCGTACATATCAAATACAAGCTGATGTAGATGCCTCGGGCGTACATAGTCAAGACAAGTAGATGTAGATGCCTTGGGCGTACATAGTCAAGACAAGCAGATGTAGATACGTTGGACGTACATAGTCAAGACAAGCAGATGTAGATGTGTCGGGCGTACATATCAAATACAAGCAGATGTAGATGCCTCGGGCGTACATAGTCAAGATGTAAATACCTGCCTTGGGCGTACATAGTCAAGACAAGCAGATGTAGATGCCTCGGGCGTACATAGTCAAGATGTAGATACCTGCCTTGGGAAAATATAGTCAAGACAAACAGATGTAGATACGTTGGACGTACATAGTCAAGACAAGCAGATGTAGATGTGTCGGGCGTACATATCAAATACAAGCTGATGTAGATGCCTCGGGCATACATAATCAAGACAAGCAGATGTAGATGCCTTGGGCGTACATAGTCAAGATGTAGATACCTGCCTTAGGCGTACATAGTCTAGACAAGCAGATGTAGATGCCTTGGGCGTACGTAGTCAATATGTAGATACCTGCCTTGGGCGTACGTAGTCAAGACAAGCAGATGTAGATGCCTTGGGCGTACGTAGTCAAGACAAGCAGATGTAGATGCCTTGGGCGTACATATTCAAGATGTAGATACCTGCCTTGGGCGTACATAGTCAAGACAAGCAGATGTAGATGCCTTGGGCGTACGTAGTCTAGACAAGCAGATGTAGATGCCTTGGGCGTACATAGTCAAGATGTAGATACCTGCCTTAGGAGCATATAGTCAAGATAAGCAGATGTAGATGCCTAGGGCGTACATAGTCAAGATGTAGATACCTGCCTTGGGCGAACATATTCAAGATAAGCAGATGTAGATGCCTCGGGCGTACATAGTCAAGATGTAGATACCTGCCTTGGGCGAACATATTCAAGATAAGCAGATGTAGATGCCTCGGGCGTACTTAGTCAAGATGTAGATACATGCCTTGGGCGTACATAGTAAAGATAAGCACATGTAGATGCCTCGGGCGTACAGAGTCAATATAAGCAGATGTAGATACTTGGACGTACATATTAAAGACAAGGAGATGCAGATGCTTTGGGCGTACATAGTCAGCCTAAGCAGATGTAGATTCCTCGGGCGTACATAGTCAATATAAACAGATGTAGATGCATTGGGCATATATTGTCAAGATAAGCATATGTAGATTCCCCGGGCTTACATAGTCAAGACAAGGAGATGTAGATGCCATGGGCTACATAGTCAATATAACCAGATGTAAATGCCTCGGGCGTACAGTGTCAGTATACGCAGATGTAGATGCCTCGGGCGTGCATATTCAAGATAAGCAAATGTAGATGCTTGGGTGATATATTTAAGACAGGGAGGTGTAAATTCCTGGGGCGTACATAGTCAAGATAAGCAGATGTAGATGCCTCCGCCGTACACAGTACAGATACGCAGATGTAGTGCTTTTGGCGTACAAAGTCACGACTAGCAGATGTAGATGCCTTGGTTGTACATAGCCAAGACAAGCAGATGTAGATGCCTTGGGTGTACTTAGTCAAGACAATCAGATGTAGATGCCATTGGCGTACATAGTCAAGATAAGCAGATGTAGATGTATTGGGCGTACATAAACAGATGTAGATGCCTTGGGCGTATATAAGCAGATGTAAATGCCTTGGGCGTACATAAGCAGATGTAGATGCCTCGGTTGTACATAGTCAATATAAACAGATATAGAAGCCTTGGACGTACATAGTCAAGACAAGCAGATGTAGATGCATTGGGCGCACATTGTCAAGACAAACAGATGTATATTCCTTGGGCCTGCATAGTCAAGACAAGTAGATGTATATGCCTTGCGCGTACATAGTCAAAACAAGCAGATGTCGATGCATTTGGCGTGCATAGTCAAGACAAGCAGATGTAGATGCCTTGGGAGTACATAGTCAATATAAACAGATGTAGATGCCTGCCTTGGGCATACATAGTCAATATAAGCAGCTTTAAATGCCTTGGGTGTACATAGTCAAGATAAGCATCTGTAAATGCCTTGATCATACAGACCCAAAACAAGCTGATGTAGATGCCTCGGGCGTACATAGTCAATATAAGCAGATGTAGATACTTGGGCGTACATATTTAAGACAAGGAGATGCAGATGCCTTGGGCGCACGTAGTCAGTATAATCTGATGTAGATGCCTTGGGCGTACATAGTCCAGACAAGCAGATGTAGATGCCTTGGGCGTACATAGTCAATATAAACAGATACAGATGACATGGGCGTACATAGTCAATATAAACAGATATAGATGCCATGGGCGTACATAGTCAATATAAACAGATACAGATGACATGGGCGTACATAGGCAAGACAAGTAGATGTAGATGCCTTGGGCATACATAGTCAAGATAAGCAGCTGTAGATGCCTTGGGCGTACGTAGTCAATATAAGCAGATGTAGATTTCTTGGAAGTACATAGTCAATATAAGCAGATGTAGATGCATTGAGCGTACATAGTCAATATAAGCAGATGTAGATACCTTGGGCGTACATAGTCAAGACAAGCAGATGTAGATGCCTCGGGCGTACATAGTCAAGACAATCAGATGTTGATGCATCGGGCGTACATAGTCAAGACAAGCAGATGTTGGTGCATCGGACGTACATAGTCAAGACAAGCATATGTAGATATCTAGGACGTACATAGCTGTAGACGCCATGGGCGTACATAGTCAAGATAAGGAGAAGTAGCTGCCTTGTGCGTACAATGTACTTGCTCTCTAATACTTGCATATTTACAACGGTATCCCCTGTATATATGTGTATTCGATACCTCCTGAGATAACCTGCTGTCACTCACTGTTACACAACTCAAACTTTTAAGAATAGATATGAAATGAAGCACACAATTAAAAAAAAAGGAAAAAGTTCTGTAGTAAAGTTTTCCAAGCAGAAAGATACATGCTTAAAGTTGTGCGACTGGTCATACTCGATATCGTTAATTAACGTTTTGTATATATGTGTTATTATTTAAGAAATAGACATGTACCTCGTACTATTGTACCTCGTACTATTGTACACAAATATGCTAGAAATTATCAGTTATAATTATCGGAGATTAAAAATATATTTACTTGTTATATACGATATATGTAATGTTGATAAAATGCCAAATTTTTATTTTTCATTCATAAAGAAAATGGTTTAACCGTATATATATCATTGGTTAATATTACCGGATCATATTACAAAGACTGAAATTGAATCAGTCATAAGGTACATAATACACCCTCTGGGAGAGCTCCCTTTGTCAGCCAGTATTGTGAAAACGTCTTTAGCGGAACATCTCATATGGAGTGGTGAACGCGGGACTGTTTATCTTGTTGTTTATTATATAAAGTTACAATAGTTTCGCACTCACCCCTCCATATGTAGAGGGATTATGTGTTACAATAGTTTCGCACTCACCCCTCCATATGTAGAGGGATTATGTGTTACAATAGTTTCTTCGCACTCACCACCTCCACATGTAGAGGGATTATGTGTTACAATAGTTTCGCACTAACCCCTCCATATGTAGAGGGATTATGTGTTACAATAGTTTCGCACTCACCCCTCCATATGTAGAGGGATTATGTGTTACAATAGTTTCTTCGCACTCACCACCTCCACATGTAGAGGGATTATGTGTTACAATAGTTTCGCACTCACCCCTCCATATGTAGAGGGATTATGTGTTACAATAGTTTCGCACTCACCCCTCCATATGTAGAGGGATTATGTGTTACAATAGTTTCTTCGCACTCACCCCTCCATATGTAGAGGGATTATGTGTTACAATAGTTTCGCACTAACCTCTCCGTATGTAGAGGGATTATGTGTTACAATAGTTTCGCATTCACCCCTCCATATGTAGAGGGATTATGTGTTACAATAGTTTCTTCGCACTCACCCCTCCGTATGTAGAGGGATTATGTGTTACAATAGTTTCTTCGCACTCACCCCTCCATATGTATAGGGATTATGTGTTACAATAGTTTCTTCGCACTCACCACCTCAACATGTAGAGGTATTATGTGTTACAATAGTTTCTTCGCACTCACCCCTCCATATGTAGAGGGATTATGTGTTACAATAGTTTCTTCGCACTCACCCCTTCATATGTAGAGGGATTATGTGTTACAATAGTTTCGCACTCACCCCTCCATATGTAGAGGGATTATGTGTTACAATAGTTTCGCACGCACCCCTCCATATGTAGAGGGATTATGTGTTACAATAGTTTTGCACTCACCCCTCCGTATGTAGAGGGATTATGTGTTACAATAGTTTCGCACTCACCCCTCCATATGTAGAGGGATTATGTGTTACAATAGTTTCGCACTCACCCCTCCATATGTAGAGGGATTATGTGTTACAATAGTTTCTTCGCACTCACCACCTCCACATGTAAAGGGATTATGTGTTACAATAGTTTCGCACTCACCCCTCCATATGTAGAGGGATTATGTGTTACAATAGTTTCGCACTCACCCCTCCATATGTAGAGGGATTATGTGTTACAATAGTTTCGCACTCACCCCTCCATATGTAGAGGGATTATGTGTTACAATAGTTTCTTCGCACTCACCCCTCCATATGTAGAGGGATTATGTGTTACAATAGTTTCGCACTAACCTCTCCGTATGTAGAGGGATTATGTGTTACAATAGTTTCGCATTCACCCCTCCATATGTAGAGGGATTATGTGTTACAATAGTTTCTTCGCACTCACCCCTCCGTATGTAGAGGGATTATGTGTTACAATAGTTTCTTCGCACTCACCCCTCCATATGTAGAGGGATTATGTGTTACAATAGTTTCTTCGCACTCACCACCTCCACATGTAGAGGGATTATGTGTTACAATAGTTTCTTCGCACTCACCCTCCATATGTAGAGGGATTATGTGTTACAATAGTTTCTTCGCACTCACCCCTCCGTATGTAGAGGGATTATGTGTTACAATAGTTTCGCACTCACCCCTCCATATGTAGAGGGATTATGTGTTACAATAGTTTCTTCGCACTCACCACCTCCACATGTAGAGGGATTATGTGTTACAATAGTTTCGCACTCACCCCTCCATATGTAGAGGGATTATGTGTTACAATAGTTTCGCACTCACCCCTCCATATGTAGAGGGATTATGTGTTACAATAGTTTCTTCGCACTCACCCCTCCATATGTAGAGGGATTATGTGTTACAATAGTTTCGCACTAACCTCTCCGTATGTAGAGGGATTATGTGTTACAATAGTTTCGCATTCACCCCTCCATATGTAGAGGGATTATGTGTTACAATAGTTTCTTCGCACTCACCCCTCCGTATGTAGAGGGATTATGTGTTACAATAGTTTCTTCGCACTCACCCCTCCATATGTAGAGGGATTATGTGTTACAATAGTTTCTTCGCACTCACCACCTCAACATGTAGAGGGATTATGTGTTACAATAGTTTCTTCGCACTCACCCCTCCATATGTAGAGGGATTATGTGTTACAATAGTTTCTTCGCACTCACCCCTTCATATGTAGAGGGATTATGTGTTACAATAGTTTCGCACTCACCCCTCCATATGTAGAGGGATTATGTGTTACAATAGTTTCGCACTCACCCCTCCATATGTAGAGGGATTATGTGTTACAATAGTTTTGCACTCACCCCTCCATATGTAGAGGGATTATGTGTTACAATAGTTTCGCACTCACCCCTCCATATGGAGAGGGATTATGTGTTACAATAGTTTCGCACTCACCCCTCCATATGTAGAGGGATTATGTGTTACAATAGTTTCTTCGCACTCACCACCTCCACATGTAAAGGGATTATGTGTAACAATAGTTTCGCACTCACCCCTCCATATGTAGAGGGATTATGTGTTACAATAGTTTCGCACTCACCCCTCCATATGTAGAGGGATTATGTGTTACAATAGTTTCGCACTCACCCCTCCATATGTAGAGGGATTATGTGTTACAATAGTTTCTTCGCACTCACCCCTCCATATGTAGAGGGATTATGTGTTACAATAGTTTCGCACTAACCTCTCCGTATGTAGAGGGATTATGTGTTACAATAGTTTCGCATTCACCCCTCCATATGTAGAGGTATTATGTGTTACAATAGTTTCTTCGCACTCACCCCTCCGTATGTAGAGGGATTATGTGTTACAATAGTTTCTTCGCACTCACCCCTCCATATGTAGAGGGATTATGTGTTACAATAGTTTCTTCGCACTCACCACCTCCACATGTAGAGGGATTATGTGTTACAATAGTTTCTTCGCACTCACCCTCCATATGTAGAGGGATTATGTGTTACAATAGTTTCTTCGCACTCACTCCTCCGTATGTGGAGGGATTATGTGCTACAATAGTTTCTTCACACCCCTCCATATGTAGAGGGATTATGTGTTACAATAGTTTCTTCGCACTCACCCCTCCATATGTAGAGGGATTATGTGTTACAATAGTTTCTTCGCACTCACCCCTTCATATGTAGAGGGATTATGTGTTACAATAGTTTTGCACTCACCCCTCCATATGTAGAGGGATTATGTGTTACAATAGTTTCGCACTCACCCCTCCATATGTAGAGGGATTATGTGTTACAAAAGTTTTGCACTCACCCCTCCATATGTAGAGGGATTATGTGTTACAATAGTTTCGCACTCACCCCTCCATATGTAGAGGGATTATGTGTTACAATAGTTTATTCGCACTCACCCCTCCATATGTAGAGGGATTATGTGTTACAATAGTTTCTTCGCACTCACCCCTCCATATGTAGAGGGATTATGTGTTACATTAGTTTCTTCGCACTCACCCTCCATATGTAGAGGGATTATGTGTTACAATAGTTTCGCACTCACCCCTCCATATGTAGAGGGATTATGTGTTACACTAGTTTCTTCGCACTCATCCCTCCATATGTAGAGGGATTATGTGTTTGATGTTTGTTTTTAAAGGGAATGTAGCGATACAGCCAAACAAGCTCTTTTATTGAGAGTTCTGAAAAACTTGCAAAGAGGTGAAAGAATTATCAAAATCGGATGATAAACAAAAAAGATATGACCATTTGAAGGTTGTACTAAAATGGATATGGGAGCCGCCATTTTGAAAACTATGACATCACAGTTCCATATGACCATATATGGAATGTTGATAAATATCATTTAAAGCAAAGCAAATCACTGCAAATAAATGCAAACTCCTTAACTGGACATATAAAGCATTATTAACATTAGTTATACATATTCTTCAAACAGTTACTTTAATTTTTCCCCTATAAATGATTAATTGTTCATATTTATCAATATTCCATATATGGTCATTTAGAACTGTGATGTCATAGCTCTAAAAATGGCGGCTTCCCTATCCGTTTCAACAGAACCTTCAAACGATCATATCTTCTTTGTTTATCATCCGATTTTGATAATTCTTTCACCATTTTTAAAGTTTTTCAGAACTCTTAATAATAAAGATTGTTTGGCTGTGTCGCTATATTCCCTTTAAGTTTAATTTATTTTATTTAGAAATGCGTAAACCAACTTCGATATAATTCATAGTTAAGGAACCGAAGTCTTAAATGTTTGATACAAAAACACATACATTGTCACGTATTTGCCAGTGGAGTTAACGAGATGCACATATTGTCATATATTTGTGAGTAGCGATAACGACATGCCCATATTGTCACATAATTTTGAGTAGAGATAACGACATGCACATATTGTCAAGTATGTGTGAGTAGAGATAACGACATACCCACAAACCACAATGTCACGTGTATATTTGTGAGTAGAGATAACGATATACCCACAATGTTACATATGTGGGAATAAATATAACGGTATGACCATATTGTCACGTATGTGTGTGTAGAGATAACGACATACCCACAACCCACAATGTCACGTATTTGTGGAGATAACGACATAATTATGCACAATGTCACGTGTATATTTGTGAGTAGAGATAACGATATACCCACAATGTCACATATGTGGGAATAAATATAACGGTATGACCATATTGTCACGTATGTGTGAGTAGAGATAACTATATACCCACAACCCACAATGTCACGTGTATATTTATGGAGATAACGACATCATTATGCACAATGTCACGTGTATAATTGTGAGTAGAGATAACGATATACCCACAATGTCACATATGTGGGAATAAATATAACGGTATGACCATATTGTCACGTATGTGTGAGTAGAGATAACGACATACCCACAGCCCACAATGTCACGTGTATATTTGTGAGTAGAGGTAGCGATATAGCCACAATGTCACATATGTGGGAATAAATATAACGGTATGACCATATTGTCACGTATGTGTGAGTAGATATAACGACATGCCCATATTGTCACGTATTTATGAGTAAAGATAACGACATGCCCATATTGTCACGTATGTATGAGTAAAGATAACGACATGACCATATTGTCACGTATGTGTGAGTAAAGATAACGACGTGCCCATCTTGTCAAGTATGTGTGAGTAGAGATAACAACATACATATATTGTCACGTATGTTTGCGTAGAGATAACGAGATGCACATATTGTAACGTATGTGTGAGTAGAGATAACGACTTGCCCTTATTGTCAAGTATGCGTGAGTGGATAACGACATAACCATGCTTTAGACCACGTGATACTTTATATATGTGTTTATTTATCCTCGCTTTTAAGTTCTAGACCACGTGCTTCTTACTTTAAAAGTGTATCTATCCTCGCTCTATGTCTCTAGACGACATGCTGTTTACTACATGAGTTTATTTACCTCCCCCACCCCACTCACGCCTGCATGGCTCTAGACGACATGCTGTTTACTACATGAGTTTATTTAACTCCCTCCACCCCCACCCACGCCTGCATGGCTCTAGACGACATGCTGTTTACTACATGAGTTTATTTACCTCCCCCCACCCCAGCCATGCATGGCTCTAGACGACATGCTGTTTACTACATGAGTTTATTTACCCCCCCCCCCCCCCCCCCCGACACCACAACCCACGCCTGCATCGCTCTAGACGACGAGTTTATTTACATTCCCCCACCCACACCTACTCCTGATTGGCTCCAGACGACACGCTATTTATTACATGAGTTTATTTACTTCCCACCACCTCCACCCCCGCCCTCATGTTTCTAGACGACATGCCGTTTTCTTCATGAGTTTATTTACCTCCCACCACCCTACCCTCATGTCTCAAGACGACATGCTGTTTACTACATGAGTTTAGTTACCTTTCCCCACCCCCAATCCCGCCCGCATGGCTCAAGACGACATGCTGTTTACCTCATGAGTTTATTTCCTTCCTACCACCTCCACCCCCGCCCGCATGTTTCTGGACGACATGCTGTTTTCTACATGAGTTTATTTACATCCCACCACCCCCAGCCCCGCCCGCATGGCTCCAGACGACATGCTATTGACTACATGAGTTAATTTACCTGCCCAACCCACCGCGCCCACATGGATCTAGACGTCATGCTGTTTACTACACGAGTTTATTTACTTCCCACCACCTCGACTCCTGCCCGCATGTTTCTAGACGTCATGCTGTTTTCTACATGAGTTTATTTACCTTCCACCACCCCCACCCTCATGTCTCTAAACGACATGATGTTTACTACATGAGTTTATTTCCTTCCCACCACCTCCACCCCGCCCGCATGTTTCTAGACGACATGCTGTTTTTTACATGAGTTTATTTACCTCCCACCACCCTACCCCCGCCCGCATGGCTCCAGACGACATGCTGTTTACTACATAATTTATTTACCTCCCCCCACCCACCCCGCCCACATGGATCTAGACGACATGCTGTTTACTACATGAGTTCATTTACTTCCCACCACGTCCTCCCCCGCCCGCATGTTTCTAGACGACATGCTGTTTTCTACATGAGTTTATTTACCTCCACCACCCCCACCCTCAAGTCTCTAGACGACATGCTGTTTACTACATGAGATTAGTTACCTTCCCCCACCCCAACACCCGCCCGCATGTTTCTAGACGACATGCTATTTACTACATGAGTTTATTTACCTTCCCCCACCCCAACACCCGCCCGCTTGTTTCTAGACGACATGCTGTTTTCTACATGAGTTTATTTACCTCCCACCACCCCCTACCCCACCCACATAAACTCTGTTTACTACATGAGTTTATTTACTTCCCCACCCCCACCCCGCCCGCATGTTACTAGACGACATGCTGTTTTCTACAATGAGTTTATTTACCTCCCACCACCCCAACCCCGCTCGAATGGCTCTAGACGACATGCTGTTTACTACATGAGTTTATTTACCTGCCCCCTCCCCCCCACCCGCCCGCATGGATCTAGACGACATGCTGTTTACTACATGAGTTTATTTACTTCCCACCACCACCACACCCGCCCGCATGTTTCTAGACGACATGCATTTTTCTACATGAGTTTATTTACCTCCCACCACCCCCGCCCTCATATCTCTAGACGACATGCTGTTTACTACATGAGTTTATTTACCTTCCCCCACCCCAACACCCGCCCGCATGTTTCTAGACGACATGCTTTTTCTACATGAGTTTATTTACCTTCCCCCACCCCACTCCCGCCCGCATGTCTCTAGACGATATGCTGTTTTCTACATCTGTTTATTTACCTCCCACCACCCCAACCCTCATGTTTCTAGACGACATGCTGTTTACTAAATGAGTTTATTTACCTTCTCCCACCCCAACACCCGCCCGCATGGATCTAGACGACATACTGTTTACCACATGAGTTTATTTACTTCCCACCACCCCAACCCCCGCCCGCATGGCTCCTAACGACACGCTTTTACTACATGAGTTTATATACCTGCCCCCACCCCGCCCGGATGGATCTAGACGACATACTGTTTACCACATGAGTTTGTTTACCTGCCCCCTCCCACCACCCCCGCCCGCATGTTTCTAGACGACATGCTGTTTTCTACATGAGTTTATTTACCTCCAACCACCCTCACCCCCGCCCGCATGTCTCTAGACGACATGCTGTATACATGAGTTTATTTACCTCCCACCACCCCCATCCCCGCCCGCATGGCTCTAGACGACATGCTGTTTTCTACATGAGTTTATTTACCTCCCCCCACCCCCACTCCCGCCCGCATGTTTCTAGACGACATGCTGTTTTCTACATGAGTTTATTTATCTCCCACCCCCCACACCCCCGCCCGCATGGCTCTAGAAGACATGTTGTTTACTACATGAGTTTATTTACCAGCCCCCCTCCCCCCCACACACGCATACACCCAAAGTTTATTTACCTCCCCCCACCCCCACTCCCCCCACCCCCACTCCCGCCCGCATGTTTCTAGACGACATGCTGTTTTCTACATGAGTTTATTTATCTCCCACCCCCCACACCCCCGCCCGCATGGCTCTAGAAGACATGTTGTTTACTACATGAGTTTATTTACCAGCCCCCCTCCCCCCACACACGCATACACCCAAAGTTTATTTACCTCCGCCCACCCCCACTCCCGCCCGCATGTTTCTAGACGACATGCTGTTTTCTACATGAGTTTATTTATCTCCCACCCCCCACCCCCGCCCGCATGGCTCTAGAAGACATGTTGTTAACTACATGAGTTTATTTGCCAGCCCCCCCCCCCCCCCCCCCCACACACACACACACACACACCCCGCCCGCATAGATCGAGACGACATGCTGTTTACTACATGAGTTTTACTTACACACAGGTTCCTGTATTTTTTCTTCCCCTCTCCCTGGGACAGCTCGCAGTAACCTCACTTCCCCTCTCTATGGGACGGCTCGCAGTAACCTCACTTCCCTACTCTATGGGACGGCTCGCAGTAACCTCACTTCCCCCTCTATGGGACGCCTCGCAGTAACCTCACTTCCCCTCTCTGTGGGACGGCTCGCAGTAACCTTACTTCCCCGCTCTATGGGACGGCTCGCAGTAACCTCACTTCCCCTCTGATTGGGACGGCTCGCAGTAACCTCACTTCCCCCTCTCTATGGGACAGCTCGCAGTTACCTCACTTCGCCTCTCTGTGGGACGACTCGCAGTAACCTCACTTCCCCTCTCTATGGGACGGCTCGCAGTAACCTCACTTCCCTACTCTATGGGACGGCTCGCAGTAACCTCACTTCCCCTCTCTATGGGACAGCTCGCAGTAACCTCACTTCCCCCCCCCCCTCTATGGGACGGCTCGCAGTAACCTCACTTCCGCCTCTGTGGGACGGCTCGCAGTAACCTCACTTCCCCCTCTATGGGACGCCTCGCAGTAACCTCACTTCCCCTCTTTGTTGGACGGCTCGCAGTAACCTCACTTTCCCGCTCTATGGGACGGCTCGCAGTAACCTCACTTCCCCTCTGTATGGGACGGCTCGCAGTAACCTCACTTCCCCCTCTCTATGGGACAGCTCGCAGTAACCTCAATTCGCCTCTCTATGGGACGACTCGCAGTAACCTCACTTCCCCTCCCTATAGGACAGCTCTCAGTAACCTCACTTCCCCTCTCTATGGGACAGCTCGCAGTAACCTCACTTCCACCCTCTATGGGACAGCTCGCAGTAACCTCATTTCCCCTCTCTATGGGACGGCTCGCATTAACCTCACTTCCACCCTCTATGGGACAGCTCGCAGTAACCTCACTTCCCCTCTCTATGGACAGCTCTCAGTAACCTCACTTCCACCCTCTATGGGACGCTCGCAGTAACCTCAACAGTATGTTGATGAACCCTTAAAACAACACTATAATTCAGTCACGTTGTTGTTGACTGTCATTGTCAATTTGTCACATTCCGTGGGACGTCGGTGACAAAATCCAAGGTCAAACTAAATTAAAGACTTATTTCCGAACACTACCTGGTCATTAAAAAAACAAAACACGCTTACCTTACACGTACTAATACACATAGTGGACAATGTCCGCTCTAAAAAACAGGTAAATGAGATATATCAACGTTAATATATACATGTACTCTACAGACGGGCATAGACGATTCAGAAGTGTCTGCTGGTAAAACAACGGGCAATAAGAAATGCGACAACTCGGACATTTCGTCAATCGGTCAGTCAATGTCGAGACAAGAGACCTCCAAATCAGACCAGGTAACTGTATACACAATTTCACCAAAAAAAATATAAATAGGATCTTAAAATAATTCCATAAAATCAGTATTAATATGCATCTCTCACTGTATGCAACATGTCATCTATGCATATGTTTTAATATGTTTAGTCACATTTAAATACAGAAGACACGCCAAGGGAAACCCTGTCTCCGGGGGTAGGGGTGGGGGTGGGATGAGGGCTTACAATTGGTACACGAAGTTAATATAACACACTAGTATTACTCTTAACAATATGTTGGTAGTGTCGGATAAAAATGTTCATGGTTAAACCCACAAAAAGGGCAATAATTAAATTAAGCAGCTATTCCGTTTGAAACGAACACAAACTTCTTACCAAAATTGTCATCATTGTAATTGAATCTGCTAAATATTATTGGTCCTCCCGGGTCCTTGATTAACAGTGCTTTTTCAAATGTCACTGATCCCTATTTAGCTCACATGAGCTGTCATTGAAATGTCTATATAAATGAATTAAAAACAAACAGTCATATACCCACTTTCCTGTATATAAACATAATGTATCTACGGTCGATATTGTATATTATCCATTTTATATTGTATCTATCCAAATCGATCATGGATTGTTCAAACGTCTTGACCCTTTGTGCAGAAAAAAAAAGAAACCTGAAACACAGATATGTTCGTAATTATCATGTTGTATTGTAGTATTTTTGACCATTTAGTTCGGCGATATGATGATGACGTTTCCCTCTTTGTATTTTTATTAATTATTGTCTTTCTGTCGTTTTATTATCTGGAATAGAAGGTACGTCTGTATCAGCCAATCAGAAACGATACCAGAATCTCGGTAAAATGACGTTTGTCAAAAGCAAGCGTCGCAGATGATCCAGACTAGATATTGCGATTTTACACCAATCAGAAATTTTATAATTATGGTACAGAACGAAAGTAGAATATTAGTATTAGCCCGATCACCCAGAAAATTATTGCTCGGAACATTCCCTGGAAGTAGATACACGTGGAGACAGAGAGATTTTTGACAATTGTTGTACTAAACATTTCATAGTCAAAATAACTTTAAGGTAATATTGTTATACAGGAAAGGAAAGCTTGAACTGAGATATTTTTAAATATATTATTGGTCGATATTAAAATACCCGTGATTATAAATATATAAGCTCAGAACTGAGTGACAAGTTCGAGAGGAAGAATACTATTGGTTGTGAGGTCTAGGTCAAGATCACCATCACCATGACCTTGTATGTAAATAGGGCATTCCATAACTTCGAAACAATAACGCCCACACACAAGAAACTTCAAAGATACATTGCCTTTGGTGAGAGGAGGGCCATAGTGTTTTGGCGTCAGTAGGTCAAAGGTAAGGGTAACCGTGACCTTATATAGTAACACAAATTGCCCGCGATACATTCGTAACACCTATACTCATGAAACTCCAGATACATTGCCCTTGGTGAGAGAAGGGGTTTTAGGGGTCAATGGGGCAAAGGCCAACGTCACCGTGATATGGAAATACGCACTGGACTTTGAAATCATAACACCCACACTCATTAAACGTCATAGGTACGTTGCTATTGGAAAGAGGGGGAACTCTATTGTTTTGGGGGTCAGTAGGGTCTAATAAACCTTATATGGAAATATGCATTCCGAGCAATATCTTTAAAAGCATAACACTCACTGTCATGAAACATTATAGGCACATTGGCACACTGGCTTTGGTAATAGAAGGAACTCTAGTAACCTTATAAAGAAATACACATAACGAGCGAAACCATAACACCCACCCTCATCAAACTTACTTAGCAAGAGGAGAAGTTAGAAGTTCACAGGTCAAGGTCACCATGACCGTTTCCGGTCTGGACATAAGCATTCCACAGGATAACTCTGGATGTATAACACACAATATTGAAACTTTACAGAAAGTGTACCCATGGTTAAACAATAACTCATGTTAATGTTGGGGTTAGTAGATCAAAGGTTAAGGTCACACTGACCTGATCACGAAACATGCTTTTCCGGCTATTATTCGTGAACTATGATTCCCATAATGTTGTATACAAATAGTGCCCTTGGTTAAACAAGCAGTTTAGCACAAGAACAAAACAAATAAGAAAGTATCAGCTGTATTGTCAGGAGTTCAAAGGTCAAGGTAATGACACATAGGAAATGTTTTTTACATATATTTATTTTTTTAGCTAACCTGCGTATAATGACAATTACACTGCTGCATTATCCATACTTGTTTTGAAGTGGCAGTAAATAATTAATATGTAAAAGACAATGGGGAAAGTAATTTCATCCAGTGCCATTTAGAGTGGTTTCATATATACCTCCAGTGCCGTTTAAAGTGGTTTCATATATACAGCCAGTGCCGTTTAGAGTGGTTTCATATATACATCCAGTGCCGTTTAGAGTGGTTTCATATATACCTCCAGTGCCGTTTACAGTTCAACTACTACGCAGACTACCTGAAGGAAATCAATATTCGTGAAGTTCAAGCCAGAAAGTGTGTGTGAATGAGCATGAACAAACTATACAAATAAAAACAATATTAGAAATGACGAATCATGTCACACAAAAAAAACTGTAAATTTAAATTCTGACTCTTTTTAAAATGAAATGAAAAGATCAATCAGGCTAATTTATTGCGAAACTACTAAAACAAAATCTGTGTTTGTTTGTAAAAACAAAGTGTATCCTAAAACTTAGATCCGGTAAAATATAACTATATAGTGCATGGTGATGAGACATCATCAAATTGTATGGACCTGGAAGTCAGAAATGTAGATGCTTCGCCTCGGTTCATATACCCTTTATGGTCTGACTGCCCGGTCCATATACCGTTACTGGTCTGACTGCCCGGTACATATACCGTTTCTGGTCTGACTGCCCGGTTCATATACCGTTTCTGGTCTGACTGCCCGGTCCTTATTCCGTTACAGGTCTGACTGCCCGGTTCATTACAACGTTACAGATCTGACTGCCCAGTCCATATACCGTTGCTGGTCTAACTTACCGGTCCATATACCGTTTCTGGTCTGACTATCCGGTCCATATACCGTTACAGCCTGACTGCCCGGTCCATATACCATTACTGGTCTAACTGCACGGTCCATATTACCGTTACAGGTCTGACTTCCCGGTCCATATACCATTACTGGTCTAAATGCACGGTCCATATACCGTTACAAGTCGGACTGCCTGGTCCATATACCGTTACTGGAAGGACTACCGGGTCCATAAACTTTTTTACAACTTGCATCATCAGATCCTAAAAAAACACGTAACTGTAACTTGTAATGTTACACCTACAATCTGGAAACTTACACACATAGCAGAACAATAACGCGTATTGATTTTGTTAGAAGGTCAAACGTCTAGGTCACCTTATTTTACATTTTAGTTTTGACGAGCGTATTACGTACCGTTTGACGAGCGTATTACGTATCGTTTGACGAGAGTATTACGTACCGTTTGATGGGAGTATTACGTACCGTTTGACGAGCGTATTACGTACCGTTTGACGAGCGTATTAAGTACCGTTTGACGAGCGTATTAAGTACCGTTTGACGAACGTATTACGTACCGTTTGACGAGCGTATTAAGTACCGTTTGACGAACGTATTACGTACCGTTTGACGAGCGTATTAAGTACCGTTTGACGAACGTATTACGTACCGATTGACGAGAGTATTACGTGCCGTTTGACGAGCGTATTACGTATCGTTTGACGAGCGTATTACGTACCGTTCGACGAGCGTATTAAGTACCGTTTGACGAGCGTATTACGTACCGTTTGCGGTGCTTTTGATCGTAGTTTATAAAGAATATATTGTTTTAGATAATTAGCGTTTGTCATTCCTTACAGAAAAAAAAGAAAATGTCCTTTTCAGATGTATGAATACGAACTAAGTGTTATCTAAAATAAGCTGCTGCGATGTCAATATAAATAAACAAAATCGGTCAGGAAAATCAATGATATGAATGTAAGCAAACGTTAACATATAAAAATAAGCATTCTTGCTGAGAACAAAATGCCAACATGCAGTAATGGAATTTTTGTTATCCTTTTTTTGATCCAACAATGAGAAACCGACGCATATAAATTACTGATGGTACGCCAAACAAAAGATGAATGGGAACACTATAGAAAACATAATAGATTCAACGATATAGTGCCTTAAATGCCAATAATTCATATTGTACACGCCTGGGTTCATTATAAAGTATGTACAAAAAGCGTTCGTCAGGGCGATCTTTATTACAAAATTGAAATTCGTATCTTTGTAAAATGCTTTGAAAGTAAATAGTATATGTGCTGATTAGATTGGGTTTCATACAAAAGCCAAGGTGGGCAAAGTGACATAGGAATTACAACGCTTCATTTAACCTTTCACGAAACAATGGGACACACTTCAGCACAACAATGCTTATAAAAAGGGCATTTAAATATACGTTAACGCTCAGAGAGAAATTACATGTAGAGTGTATGTTGGTGGTTAATAGGGTATAATACCCTTTATAAATGTGTTTATTAAATATGTTATACACAATACTTGTTTCCTAGATATAATTGAATAATATTTAATTTCTATTTCAACTATATGTACACAAGGATGTAATCAAAAGGGATTCAATAAAAGTGACTTATGAAATGATTGCCGTCTGCTTGTGGACTTTATCACTCATCGATTACATATTGACTGGAATATAAAGAATGCTATGGAAAGTTGCTTCTGTAGTAAATGATCTAAAGATAAAGGCTATTGCTGAGTAGTGTTGTGATTTTATGGGTAGGAACAGTTTGTGATAAACGTGTTAAACATTAAACAATTAAATACAACATATAGCGAACTAGATTGTTTATCAGTATAAAAAGTGTGTTAATTATTGCAAACACACAACTAATTAATATGTGGACACTATTTTTATCCGACAGGAAGTAGAGAAACTCGACAATGAGTTTGTGAAACTCTTCCAAGACAAGCACAAATCCAGTGATCTGAATTTGGACACATTTGGAGAGAGTCTAGCGGTCCACATGAAGAAAACACGACTTATCCGTGTGCAGTCGTTTACTATGCGAGATGAAGGGGTTGACTGGAACGGCAACGAAAGATCCAACAGTTTCACAGGCTTTGGAAATAGTAAACACAACCCCACCACACCTAATGGTTGTCTCAAAAGACAGCACAGCTTTTCTGGTTCTGTGACACGACAATCCAGTTTTAATGAACCTTCCCGTCAAAATAGCCTTATCCGTTCACTACCAGCATCTCGTCAGAACAGCTTGTTTAGGTCAAAGTCTCGGGGAAGTACGGGAAGCTCGAACACTTACTCTACGACTAGTTCAGGTATAAGTTCAGGATTAAATTCGGATGTATCCGGCTCTGAAGGTTCGGGTAGCTGCTCATCAAAGAGTGCTCTTTCTAGGGAGTTTTCATATGGACTACTGAATGAGTTTGAAGATATTGAAGAACTAGACGAAGATGCAAAAACTGGAAGGTCTAACAAAGCGGCTCCACAAAGAATTGGCAGTGATTCACTAAGGCCGGTAAGAGTTTTTGTAAAACCGTTAGCCTCCTATTGAAATCTCCTGTTTCATTTTGATTTGAATTCAAAAGGGAACTATAGGTTATCTAACCCTTATATTAAAATATTGTTAACATGTTTGTGTTAGTATTTAAATATATAAAATTTACCACTTTTTCCTTGAGAACTGTTCGTAGTTATACTCGTAATTGACTTACACATTTACTTATTAGAGTATCTTAAAGAATGTCATACATATCGCAAAACACACAAATCATAATACCAGAGCAATTAAAAGCAATTAACACTGCATTACCTACTGGCAATAGTAATGCTATTCCACTGTAAAATTTCGTTGATTACACATCAATATGAATCCGACATACAGGCAAGGTATATTTGTCACTTTAATAAAATAAAATAAATAAAAGATATATGTCTTTAAATCAACCAAAGTTGTCCATAATGACGAATAACGGGATATATAGTTGTCAGTTGACAACTTCTTATTATTAAAACAAGATTCGCGTTTAAAAACATGGAAACTATGATTTTTTAGAATTATTACATAAATAAAGTGTATAATATTTCAGAAACTATTCGTTGGTATCGAATCATTAACAGTACATATTGAACTGATTTGATATAGCACATGTATAACTATATAAAATATAACCTGCTTATGGAGGCAGACAAGTGCGCACTTAGTACTATTACTATCTCTGCTTATGGAGGCAGATAAGTGCACACTTAGTACTATTACTATCCCTGCTTATGGAGGCAGACAAGTGCACACTTAGTACTATTACTGTCCCTGCTTATGGAGGCAGACAAGTGCACACTTATTACTATTACTATCCCTGCTTATGGAGGCAGACAGGTGCACACTTAGTGCTATTACTATCCCTGCTTATGGAGGCCGACAAGTGCACACTTAGTGCTATTACTATCCCTGCGTATGGAGGCCGACAAGTGCACACTTAGTGCTATTACTATCCCTGCTTATGGACGCAGACAAGTTCACACTTAGTGTTATTACTATCCCTGCTTATGGAGGTAGACAAGTGCACACTATTCCGAAGATAGACCTAACGTGAACACGCGCTTCTCAGGGAGCCGTCCTACAGCTTGGTACCATGATGACGCGTATGTGTTAACAAGAAAACAATGCTCGAATCAAACACAATGACTTTAATTCAGTGTATACCTAAACAGGAAACTGTATGGCACCTATATCAAAATGTGCCCTGTGTATATGGTTGCACAGATGGCAACATTTCTCTGTGTATATGGTGGTACATATGTCGACATTTACATTGTGTATATAATGGCACAAATGTCAACATTCGTCCTGATTATATGCAGGCGCAGATGTCAACATTTGCCTGATTATACGGTGGCACATATGTCCATATTTGCCATGTTTATACGGTGGCACATATCATTATGTCAATATTTGCCCGGTTTATATGGTGGCACAGAGGTCAATATTTGCCCGGTTTATACGGTGGCACAGATGTCAATATTTGCCCGGTTTATATGGTGGCACAGATGTCAATATTTGCCCGGTTTATATGATGGCACAGATATCAACATTTGAGCTGTGCACGGATATCAACATGTGTATTGTGTATAAGGTGGCACAGATGTCGACATTTGTCCTGTGTATATGGTGATACAGATTTCGACATAAATCCAGTGTTTTGGATGCACAGATATCAACACATGTTGGCAAAGATGTCAATAGTTACCCTGATTATATGGTGGCGCAGATGTCAGCAGTTTCCCTGTGTATATAATGGCACAGATGTCAAATTTCCTCTGGTTATATGGCGGCACAGCATCAATATTTGACCTGTGTATATGGTGGCACAGATGTCAACATTTGGCCTGTGTATAATATGGTGGCACAGATGTCGACATAAGTCCAGTGTTTATGGGGTTACAGATGTCAACATGTTCCCTGTGTATATGGTTGTACATATAAAGCCATTTGCCCTGTATATATGGTGGCACACTCATATGTCAATATTTGCCCTGTGTATATATTGACGCAGATTTCAACATTTGTCCTGTATATAGATATCAACATTTGCCCTGGGTTTATGGTGGCACCGATGTTGACATTTGCCCTGTGTATATATTGACACAGATGCCAACATTTGTCCTGTATATATGGTGGTACATATGTCAATATTTTCCCTGTGTATATGGTGGCACAGATGTTGACATTTTCCCTGTGCATATATGTCAACATTTGCCTTGTGTATATGGTGGCACTGATATCGATATTTGCTCTATGTACATATGTCAACATTTGCAACGTGTATATGGTGGCACAGATGTTGACATTTTCCCTGTGCATATATGTCAACATTTGCCTTTTGTATATGGTGGCACTGATATCGTCATTTGCCCTATGCACAGATGTCAACATTTGCCACGTGTATATGGTGGCACTGATATCGTTATTTTCCCTTTGCACAGATGTCAACATTTGCCCTGTGTATATGGTGACACTGATATCGTTATTTGCCCTATGCACAGATGTCAACAGTTTCCCTGTGTATATGGTGGCACTGATATCGTCATTTGCCCTATGCACAGATGTTGACATTTGCCCTTTGCACAGATGTCAACATTTGCCCTGTATATATGGTGGCACTGATATCGTCATTTGCCCTATGCACATATGTCAACATTTGCCACGTGTATATGGTGGCACAGATGTTGACATTTTCCCTGTGCATATATGTCAACATTTGCCTTTTGTATATGGTGGCACTGATATCGTCATTTGCCTTATGCACAGATGTCAACATTTACCCTGTGTATATGGTTGCACAGATATCGTCATTTGCCCTATGCACAGATGTCAACATTTGCCACGTGTATATGGTGGCACTGATATCGTTATTTTTCCTTGGCACAGATGTCAACATTTGCCCTGTGTATATGGTGGCACTGATATCGTTATTTGCCCTATGCACAGATGTCAACAGTTTCCCTGTGTATATGGTGGCACTGATATCGTCATTTGCCCTATGCACAGATGTTGACATTTGCCCTATGCACAGATGTCAACATTTGCCCTGTATATATGGTGGCACTGATATCGTCATTTGCCCTATGCATAGATGTCAACATTTGCCACGTGTATATGGTGGCACTGATATCGTCATTTTCCCTATGCACAGATGTCAACATTTGCCCTGTGTATATGGTGGCACTGATATCGTCATTGGCCTTATGCACAGATGTCAACATTTGCCACGTGTATATGGTGGCACTGATATCGTCATTTGCCCTATGTACAGATGTCAACATTTTTCACGTGTATATGGTGGCACTGATATCGTCATTTATCCCATGCACAGATGTCAACTTTGCCCTGTGTATATGGTGGCACTGATATCGTCATTTTCCCTATGTACAGATGTCAGTATTTGCCCTATGTATATTGTGGCACAGATGTCGACATTTCCCCTGTGTATATGGAGGCACATATGTCAATATTTGCCTTATGTATATGGTGGCACATATGGTGGCACATTTTCATTGTGTTTATGATGGCACATATGTCAACATTTGTCCTGTGTATATGATGGCACATATGTCAACATTTGTCCTGTGTATATGATGGCACATATGTCAACATTTGTCCTGTGTATATGATGGCACATATGTCAACATTTTCCCTGTGTTTATGATGGCACATATGTCAACATTTGTTCTGTGTATATGATGGCACATATGTCTACATTTTCCCTGTGTATATGATGGCACATATGTCAACATTTGTCCTGTGTATATGATGGCGCATATGTCAACATTTGTCCTGTGTATATGATGGCACATATGTCAACATTTGTCCTGTGTATATGATGGCACATATGTCAACATTTTCCCTGTGTTTATGATGGCACATATGTCAACATTTGTCCTGTGTATATGATGGCACATATGTCTACATTTTCCTTGTGTATATGGTAGCACATATGTCAATATTTGCCTTGTGTATATATTGGCACATATGTCAACATTTTCCCTGTGTTTATGATGGCACAGACGTCGATATTTGCCTGGTGTATATGGTGGCACATATGTCTACATTTGCCCTCTGTATATGATGGCACAGATGTCGACAGTTGCCCTCTGTATATGATGGCACAGATGTCGACATTTGCCTTATGTATATATTGGCACAGATATCGGCATTTGTCTGTGTATATCATGGCACAGACGTCGATATTTGCCCGGTGTATATGGTGGCACAGACGTCGACATTTGCCTTATGTATATATTGGCACATATATCGGCATTTGTCTGTGTATATGATGGCACAGACGTCGATATTTTTCCTGTTTATATGATGGCACAAACGTCGATATTTGCCCCGTGTATATGGTTGCAGAGATATCAGTGTTTGCACATAGTATATAAGGCGTTAATCTATCAGAACTATGATAGTGTGACACAGATATATGTATATGATGACACAGATGGCGACATTTGCCCTATGTATATGGTGGCACAGATATCAATGTTTTCCCATAGTATATAGGGCGTTAATCTATCAGAACTATGATAGTGTGACACAGATGTCGATATTTGCCTTGTGTATATGGTGGCACATATGTCTACATTTGCACTGTGTATATGATGGCACAGATGACAACATTTTCCCTGTGTTTATGGTGGCACAGACGTCGATAGTTGCCCTGTGTATATGGTGGCACAGATGTCTACATTTGCACTGTGTATATGGGGGCACGGATGTGAACATTTTCCCTGTGTTTATGGTGGCACAGACGTCGATATTTGCCCTGTGTATATGGTGGCACAGATGTCTACATTTGCTATGTGTTTATGGTGGCACAGACGTCGATATTTGCCCTGTTTTTATGATGGCGCAGACATCGATACTTGCCCTGTGTATATGGTGGTACAGATATCAATGTTTGCCAATAGTATATATAGAGAATATTATGTCAGTGCCTTTTACTATCAAGTGTATTAGGCGAGGCTTAGAAAACGAAGAATGGCGTGGCTGTTTATGGTGGCACAGACGTCGACATTTGCCCTCTGTATATGATGGCACAGATGTCGACATTTGCCCTCTGTGTATGATGGCACAGATGTCGACATTTTCCCTCTGTATATGGTAGCACATAAGACAACATTTGCTCTGTGTACATGGGGGGTTGATCTATCAGAACTATGATAGAATCACACAATGAAGCACACGGTATAGACTGTTTGACAACTGAGTCAACTTATGAATGAATATAAATGTCATATACATTAGGTCTTTGTGACAATATAAACGTGTTCACTACGAAAATAGTGATATTCTTTCAAACACAACAAAACTGCATTACATTTTTTATTGGGCCTTTTACTCTATGGTCATTTGAGAACATGAATCGTCAGAAAAAGAAGGTCATTGTATAAACTGTGACACCTAATCCTACGTACATGTTAAAACAATATTTTACTTCGTAACATCATATGGCCGGTCGAGAAATCCCATACCCCCTGCATTTAAATATCAATGTTTCAGTATTCGGAATTGGTAAAGGGTAAATATTGAAAACAAAGCCTACAAAATATCGTATATTGTGAGATAAAATGTTTATTTGGGTAGAAAAATCTGTTCAATAAATGCATTTTTCAATTATCTGTACACTTCATCGGTGATTATCTGTACACTTCATCGGTGATTATCTGTACACTTCATCGGTGATTATCAGTAGAAAAGGGTGTATGCTTTACGGTATGATTCACGGTAATTGGAAAGCTTTAACTGCGTCTATTAGACATAACTGAAAGCGTTTAAGTAAATATTGCATTACAACTAGAACCAAGTGACGGCTTGCCATCGCAAATCTCCGCGCGGTACATTTGGGACCTTAGGGCATCAGTAATTTTAAAAGTTATGTCCCTTGGAATAGTAAAAATTCACGAAGTTAATGTTGTCGCACTCTTGTTTGGGTAATTGTTCACCAATATTCTTCCAACTTGGTCAAATTGGCACAATGTCTCGGCCAAAAATCAGCCGCATCGCCTCAGTAATTCCAGATTAATGTCCCTTGGAATAGTAAAAAATCACGAAATTAAGGGTGTGCAGTGGTGCCCAATATTTTAAACATATTAGTAAATATATATATATATTAATTTCTCTCACAATAATTGTTTTCAAATGTTAAAACACACCATATACACACTTACTTCTACAATGACAGCAGCATGTTTAAACCATAAGAAGGTCAATGTGAATGGCATTGAGCTAGTTTTCGTACTCTGTTAATGCATTTGATTTCTCGCCCGATAACGGCGATACAGTTTTCAAACTTCAAACACACTAACATGTACATGACAGTAACGTGTTTCTATTCAAATAATGTCTCTGAGAATGACCTTGCCACAGTTATACACTTGACATGTTTATGTAACTGACAGCGTTAAAGCATCCGTGTATCATAGTCACATGTTTGTGCCCACGCCATTCAAAGATAGCCCTTATCCCCTATTCAAAACCATGTTTTCACAACTTTTGACTAGTGACTGCTTTATGTGATCAAGCGAAAATGAAACGAGTTACCGTAAGTTATTCTCACAATATTTTGTACATGATACACACGAGGCGGGATTCCGAAGAATGACGGGATTGGCCGGGCGTTCACGATTGGCGGAACATTTACATGGTCTTCATACAATAACGTCTCTTGCGAGGATGCAGTGTACAAAACATTGTCTGGATAAATCAAGTGTGCTATTTATCTATATAAGTGCAAACATATCTTCTTGTTCAACAAATAATTTATTATTTCTAATGTAAATGTGAAAATAATATATTATTTAATGACAGCGTATAATGCAACACTATAACCACCTGCAGGCAAAAACTCAACATTACAAAACCGTTACGATGCACGTGTGCATTACGATGCACATGCGAAATGTTAATGACTGGATTATACATTCATTTAAAAGTTTTATATTAACAGTTTTTATTTGCCAGGCACGAATGTAAATTACGTTCGAATGCGCCATTTGTTACTATTCGAGAGCATGACATATCAAATATTTACTCAGTTATATTAAAGAATCTAGCCATGTGAGCGTGGTAATTTATATTCAGTGGTCTGACTTGAACATTGTAAAGTCGTCACTAATAATGATAGAGAAATGTGTGTATGACAACATACGAATACAGAATGTCTGGAACACAATGTCGCTAATGTAATAAATGAGCATTCCTCATGATGAATTGTTTATACGAACCGATGTAATATAGGAAAGAGCCGTAAGTCCAAATTAATCGAAACAGACAGACTTTGTTCGATTTAGTCTGTTAACGAAGAGTAGATAGTATTGTAAAACAAAGTAAGAAACTCCGAGTCTAGCAATACTATTCCTTACGCAGCTCCGATCCTAGCAACACTATTCCTTACGCAGCTCCGAGTCTAGCAACACTATTAATCATGTAGCTGAGTGTAGCAACAACATTCCTTACGCAGCTCAGTCTAGCAACAATATTCCTCGCACAGCTTAGAGTCTAGCAATACTATTCCTTACGCAGCTCCGATCCTAGCAACACTATTCCTTACGCAGCTCCGAGCCTAGCAACACTATTAATCATGTAGCTGAGTCTAGCAACAATATTCCTTAAGCAGCTCAGTCTAGCAACACTATTCCTCACACAGCTTTGAGTTTAGCAACACTATTACTTACGCAGCTCAGAGTCTAGAAACTATTCATCATGCAGTTCAGTCAGACCAAATCAACCATATTCCTCATGCAGCTCTGATCGAAACACAGCTATTCACCAAGCAGCTCTGATCGAAACACGGCTATTTACCAAGCAGCTCTGATCGAAACAAAGCTATTCACCAAGCAGCTCTGATCGAAACACAGCTATTCACCAAGCAGCTCTGATAGAAACACAGCTATTCACCAAGCAGCTCTGATCGAAACACAACTATTCACCAAACAGCTCTGATCGAAACACAGCTATTCACCAAGCAGCTCTGATCAAAACGCAGCTATTCACCAAGCAGCTCTGATCGAAACACAACTATTCACCATGCTCCCGGATACCTATGTATCCTTCCCCTCTCTCTGGGGCGGCTCTAAATAACCTATACTGTGTTGATGAGCCGTTAAACAACATGCAATCACCATGCAGCTCAGACCGAAGCAACACTGTTTCTTACACTCATCAGACCATATTTTTCGCAGCTCAGACGGAAGCAAAACAATTTCCAACGCAGCTCCGACAGTAGCACACGATTCCTCGCACAGTTCAGACCCCTAGCAACACTATTCCACACGGAGCAGCATTTAACAATAATTTTTATCAAAGGAAGCTTTACGTTTTGGTTCGATGTGGTACCTGAAGGAGAAAACTAAGAGCAACTATTTAAGAAAATATGTATAGACTATATAGTTCATACTTTGTTAACACCAATTCTCCAATACCTTAATCTCTCTATGTGATATAGCAAAAGGAAGAACAATACTATATGTCGGTTTTAATAGCGTCTAGGGGAAATTTCGGTACAGAAACATTCACACATTCAGAACACTGAGTATACGGTTGTTCGGGGTTTGTCGAATAACGAGATCTAAATGGGCTTGCTTATCAACGGACAATGAATCCAGCAGTTTACATAAACAAACGGCTTACTTACCTATATAACTGGAATCAGGCCAAAATACAGTTGTCGTATCAATAGAACACAAGATTTATTGATTGTTTCAACCTTTGTGTCTACCATTAGTTAATAGATCATTACGCATATTTATCAACCTGTGAGATATACACTATCGTTTTCTTGCAGATTATTTTCTTATCAGAGATACTAGATATGTGTCGCCAATTATATGCTTACTTTGTCACACTTATTACTTACTTTATATTAAAATGGTAAATACACTAAGTGTATGTGGCATTGATTGGTATACAGTCGGGGTCCATATCCTCATGTGGTGGCACTCTCAGTATTCCAGTAATGTTTTCTTGATTCTTAGTTATAAGCCGGAGTTACGTCCAATGATTTCAGTAACGTCAATCAATCCATTTACACTCACACACATATAACATCCGTTTGTGTCCTCTCTATCATGATTTTTACATTGTTTGTATCTATGACCATTAATAAAATATAAATAGTACAACATATTGACATCTGTCAACCTGCATCTCTCTAATGTTCTAATGCTAGTTTCCCGTTTCTCGGCGGAGTGCCATCTTTGTATGTCGCTCACAGATTCTCTATTATTTTGCACGGCAAGTTACTTGGATGAAGTTAATAAGTCGTATGCAGGGAACGCAACAATTATTATACAGCGAACTTCACTACGTTTCATAGTATCCTTTATTCCATTGAACGGTGAACTTCACTTATATTTCATATTTAACAAATAATGCATGGTGCTGAGGTCCATATGCAAGGTTATGGACTAGACAGTCAGACCTAGAATGTTATATGGACCGAAGCTGAGTTCCATATAACATTCTCATTCGCAACATCTCGTACTCTTCTTCGAAACATAACTCGAATGTAACTCAAAGGTTTCCATATTGGCTACGTCAACCTAGCATCACATCAATGTGACGCGATTAGATTCCCGCCAAAAAGAATTTGCATTCAAAGTCAAAGTTATCGTCGAAGTTTTGTAATGTCAACACGTGTGGCTAAAGGTCATATTGTTTATATAGCAACAGCTAAGAACAGTGCACTATTTTCTGTGCCGTTGCCTTCCGGCTAACAAAATGTCAAGATTTTGAACACACCGATGCGTCGATATACACACGAGTCTTGACCGAGTTTTCACGATTGATAACATTCTACTTTACATTTCAGGGTACCTAGACGGCGAATATGAATAGAGATTTTGTTTTATTACTTGCTTTATTTTTTCATACCTGATATGGTTGGATATAATGAAAATAGACGCTCCTGGATCTGTTGACAATCTTGCCATAGCCATCCATTATGCTTCAAAAAGCCTAAAATTCATTTTGACCCCCTTGTTTACATTGTAAAAATTAAAACAACATGGCGGCGTTATTATTAGAAATTGTCGTCTGCGCATGTCTGTTTCTAGGGTTAGGATGTACCAAGTAAAACGTAGGTTATGCAGGGTGGTGTTGTTGTTCAATGTTCAGCAACTCCAGCAATCGATCATACTTATCTTTTATTAGAATGAAAACATTATATCTAGCAAATAAAAGGTTGCGTCTATATTTTATTATTTACACCACTATTGGTCAACTGATTGTTTAAGTCACCCTACCCAAGAAAAATGGAATGTTCCATGTCGCCAATTTGGTTTTCGACTGTCAATAAAATTACATGTAAACCGTGGGGGTCAAAATGATTTTTTGGCTTTTCGAAGCTTAGAGGATGGTTACGAGAAGATTGCAAACAGATTCAGGGGCGTCCGTTTTCATTCTATTCAATCATATCAGGTATGAAAACATATAGAAAGTAATAAAAAAATAATCTCGATTCTTATTCGACGTCTAGGCACCCTGAAATGCACAGAAGTCTGACTGGCCAGTCCATAAACTTGCATATGGACCTCAGCACCATACATTATTTGTTAAATAATATGCGTCATTTGTTTATTTACTTCTTTTATAAGGTCATAATTGTCATTCAAATATCAGATGGCGTGCTGGTGTAATGGTTCAGCATACTTGCCCGGAAAGCAAGAGGTCCGTGGTTCACTTCCCATATAAAACGGCATAATTGTCGTTAAAATAGCACGCCAAGTTTTGAAATGACATTTATTCTGAATATGTAATTATCCGGTGTCCATAGCATGTTAGACGCAATACAGTACTCGTATCAACATGATATTTCGGCGCAGTTTCAAGAGACAACAACAACAACCAACAATTTCAAGTGTTAACACATTTGCTATATACACATGCAACACGTATACCAAGTAACAAGGTACAACTAACACGAGGGTCAAGTTCGTTGAAGAAACTAATCCTTTTATAAGTCTTGAAGAAACTAATCCTTTTATAAGTCTATTAAAAACTGTGACACACGAGACGAGGCCAAATTTGACCCCTCAATGTCACAATGTGAACCCATTTGATAGAGCTTATGCTACATGCAATATATGCCCTGTGGTTTCAGAGAAGATATTTCAAAATGTTCCATACATATGCCTATGTAAAACATGTGACCATTGGGACAGGGCCAAATTTAACCACAGGGTCACCATTTAAGCAAATTTAACAGCTATATGCAATATATGAGACTTGCATCTCTTGCAACTTTACACCATTAGAACACGGTTAAAGAGGACAATAAGCTTCTGCTATAAGCACAATTTTAGACATGTGTAGTTTCAGAGAAGAATCTTTCTTAAATATATTCCAGTATAACTGTATGTAAACAGTAACTCATGGGACAGGACCATAATTGATTCCGTGTCACCATTTGAGCAAACTTGGTAGCGCACTACATGCAATATATGCATACGTTTGTCTCTATATAAATCTACGTTAAACGTAATCCCTGGGGCGGGTCCGAATTTGACCCCGGTGTCAACATTTGCAAAATATAAGAACTCTCGTAGTTTCAGATTAGAACGTCTTTATAAAGATGTTCCTGTTTAACTTGATGTAAACAATTTACCACCAAGGCGGTGCCAAATTTGGCAACTGTCACCATTTGAACTAACTTGGTGGATGACTACACGAATAGGCTATACCTTGTGGTTTTGGAGAACAAGATGTTTGCAAAATGTTCCCCGTACACGTCTGAGTAAAACATGTGACCCCTTGGGCGGGCCAATGTGATATTTTAAACAATCTTGGTAGAGGTCCTTAGGCTTAAGCTGCATGCACAATATTATAAATCTAGCTGTTGTAGTCTCCGAGAAGACGATTTTTAAAACAAAAATAAAATCCTGAATAATTCTATGTAAATTCTGATTTCTGATTCTGATTTGCCCCCAGGATCGCCATTTGAAGAAACTTATAGTAGAAGACCATAAGCAAATGCTACATGCAATATATGAGTTCTCTATTCCGTTTGGTTTCGGTGAAGAAGATTGCTCAAGTTTTTCTCTATATATACACAGTATGGACCCCCGGGGCACGGCCATTTGTAATCCCGGGGACTCATAGCTTAAAGTACATGATATTTGCTAACACATCAAGAGTTAAAAAAATAGATGTGTGCGTTATTTTCACATTTTAGGAACACTTTGAAATGAGGAGTATTAGACGGAAATGAGGACGGACGGACGGACGACGGGCAAAAAGCGGTCACAATAAGTCAACATTTGAGCAAACTTGGCAAAGCACTATAAGCTTATGCTACATGCAATATATGCATAAGTTTGTCTCTATATAAATCTACGTTAAACGTGATCCGACCCCGGGCCTTTGGCTCAGGTAAGGCTCAGGGGAGCTGAAAACTCCCTCTTAAAACACTCATTATCTTTTGAGAGATGAGATTTCAATTTTTTATTTCAGTGTCAGATATAAAATATACAAACAATTATATAAATTGTCAATATAAATGTTTATATCCAGCCGTAGACACGACCTATAAGACACTTAAGATATACAAGTATGCGTGTATTACTTTATGTTGTTTACATTATGAGAACCGAGACTGTCAGGTGTCTGATATGGCTAATTCATCATGAATACTAAATGCTAATAATACAGTACGACCATACACATTATATGCAGTGATTGAATGACCGTTTAAACTCAATTATTATTAATAAATTTATAAAGACTGACTCCACAATGATAATTAAATAAAAAAAAATTATTATATTCGTAATTTATTATGTCAACATGTTTTCCTTGAAACTATTTAGTTTTTCTTGAGGATTAAATCATTAGAAATTTGGTTCTAACATAGACGAAATCTAACCATAATTTTGTCGTGTATATTCCAGAACAAGTCTGTATATATCGTGTATATTCCAGTACAGGTCTTTATATGTCGTGTATATTCCAGTACAAGTATTGTATATGTCGTGTATATTCCAGTACAAGTCTGTATATGTCGTGTATATTCCAGTACAAGTTTGATTCTGTATACGTCGTGTATATATATATTCCAGTACAAGTTTGATTCTATATATGTCGTGTATATTCCAGTACAAGTTTGATTCTGCATATATCGTGTATATTCCAGTACAAGTTTGATTCTGCATATGTCGTGTATATTCCAGTACAAGTTTGATTCTGCATATGTCGTGTATATTCCAGTACAAGTTTGATTCTGCATATGTCGTGTATATTCCAGTACAAGTTTGATTCTGCATATGTCGTGTATATTCCAGTACAAGTTTGATTCTGCATATGTCGTGTATATTCCAGTACAAGTTTGATTCTGCATATGTCGTGTATATTCCAGTACAAGTTTGATTCTGCATATGTCGTGTATATTCCAGTACAAGTTTGATTCTGCATATGTCGTGTATATTCCAGTACAAGTTTGATTCTACATATGTCGTGTATATTCCAGTACAAGTTTGATTCTGCATATGTCATGTATATTCCAGTACAAGTTTGATTCTGTATATGTCGTGTATATTCCAGTACAAGTTTGATTCTGTATATGTCGTGTATATTCCAGTAGTGTATATTCCAGTACAAGTTTGATTCTGTATATGTCGTGTGTATTCCAGTACAAGTTTAATACCGCTGGCAGCGTCTTTATCTCATTAGATATAATGTATAAGTTGATACGTTTTCCATTTAGACTTACGTGGTTTATCTAACAGAATGTATTCACATAAGTCAAGATCATTAAAAAATGTGTATTTCATTCTTTCAGGTACATTCTTAACAAGTCTTTCATCATTTTTTAATCTGCACCTAAAACTTCAGTTTTTTGCTTTACTTCTCTATATTTCGTTCACGGGCTATGTTTTGGGGACATTTTTCATTTTAGCCTTCCATTTAAGGACTACGACTTAATTGAAATATTTAATTATTTGTTAATTAACTCCATACAAACCCCCAACAATGGTTTTGACTATACGTGTTATATGATCCTCACACGCACTCCACCAAAAGAACTCCCATTTTTCCTATACATTGACGGTTTATCTTCTTTGCTAAACTGGTACATAACGTGTAATTGTTTGATTTATTTAACGTCTTACAAGTGAAGTTAATATGTATTCAGAGGGATTAATTCGGGTAATATGGCTGTCTTTCGGCTTCATTATTATTCGGGCCATATGGTTGTCTCTCGGATTTTGTATTGCATGCAATACTCCTTTTTTCTGAGCTGTCAGTCAGTTTATATTTTAAAATATTATTTATAGCAATCTTTAAGTGGCAGATATGCTTTCGCATTCAAATAGCCTACTCTAAACATGAATTGTCAACATCAGTTGTGTTAAGGTCCCCCGCTAAGGTGGTCAATGGTTTTGCACTTGTAAACCTTTTCTCTCATGAAACAATTTGCATTGACGTACCGTCAATGGGTATTTGTTATTGATTCCAGTTGTTGCATTTGAAGTTTTAATTGAACAATTACGGTTTGCATTAAGCGACTTGCTCTGCTCCCTCGATGGGTGTTTTGTTTCAATCTACGGTTTGGGATTGCCTTCATTTCAAAGTGTATTCTTAGTTTGAATTAAACGTCCATATTTATCGAAAATACGAGTATACTACGAAGTCGATGAGTTTACCGCCTTATTAAAGACAGTTTAAATATATATGTACGTTTATGCTATTATGTTTTGCGGTAAAATCGTATCTGTCTGATTAAACTGAATAATAACCAAGAATATCATGGTAGTAAATGATAAGGATCGACGGTGTCTTCTAGTTATTGTCACATAAGTTGGTTTAAAGGAAAGGGAGATGCGGCAATAATGATTTAAACAAAAATTCGCGGCAACGTGCTCACTTGCAAATTATTATTAAAACATATTTGAATAGCTCAAATCAAATTGTTTTTGTGTAAGTTGATAATATTGCACCAAAGTATTATTTAGACCTATGGTAAAATAGAAAAAGAATGCGAGACATAGGCGCCGCTAGTGTTGGCGGGCTCGATGGCGTCAACATATTGTATTATAATTTGTTTGTCATTGGGAGTAGAATGTTCAAATTTCATAAATAACCTCCTGGCCATTGTCCGTCTTAATGCCAATAACTTCCAGCCCTACAACTGACCCTGGGTCCGAGTCAAGGTCACTTACATACATGTACCGTCACCAGATTGTAACGCAAGTATTGACGGTACATGCATTTAAGTGACCTTGACTCTGACCCAGGGTCGGTTGGAGGCCTGGAAGTTATTGGCATTAGGAAAGACAATGACATTAAGACGGACAATGGCCAGGAGGTTATATATAAAATTGAACATTCTACTCCCAAGGACAAGAAAGTTACAATGCAATATGTTAGCGTTAAGGTTTTGGTTAAGATTTTGGTTAAGGTTTTGGTTAAGGTTTTGGTTAAGGTTTGCATTAAAGTTCTTATAACTGTGTAGTCCTTTGTAGTAGATGTTCAAATTTCATATATAAAATCACAGGTTATTGATCTTCGTATTACAGTACGTATCACCCTCCAACTGACCCTGTGTCAAGGTCAGTTGCCTCTTAAATACATGTCCCGAAAAAATGTGTTAAAGTGCGTTAAATTCTTATAACTGTTTTGTTTTTTGGAGCAGAGTGTTCAAATTTCATATATAACCTTTTTGTCATTGTCCGTCTTAATGCCAATAACTTCCAGCTCTCCAGCTGACCATGGGTCGGAGTCAAGGTCACTTAAATAAATGTACCGTCTTCAAAAAAATTGTTAAAATGTGCGTTAAATTATTTTACTTTTTTGTCCTATAGAGTAGAGTGTTCAAATTTCATATATAACATAATTGGTCATTGTTCTTATTCCAATAACTTTCCAAATGACCCTGTGTCAAGGTCAGTTGTCTTAAATACATGTACCTTCTCCAAATTTTACAATACATGTAACATCTCCAAATTTCAAATTTGACTATGTTGAGCAATATAAAATTGTGGAGTACCAGATTTCATATCTAAACTCACTGCCACTGGACATTGTTCTTTGCCATCCATAAACTATATTTCGCTTCTGTTTTAAATACATACAGATTTCAATCTCTGCACATTTATAAGGTTTGACACGAACATAATTACTTGAACTTTAAATGGCTAATGCAGATGGGTAATTTGATACTGCAGTAAAAGTTTTTATCATTTATAATTGCTTTTGTTTCAAATCAGCAGGAGAATTTATCAACACTAGATAAATACCACGCCAGTCGTTTGTTTTGTTTCACAGACAAAATAACAAGCTGTTAATTGATAAACTTTAAGTGAACTATTAACAGTGGAATTTCGTTGATTCAGACTTTTTAAAAAACATGGGATTTTCAGAAAAAAATAGTTATACTCTAAAACAAACATTGTTAGATTATTCAGAATGAATTTAATAACAAACTTCAGAGAAATGAACTTCGAAAAAAAGAGAGAGATGTAGTGTTGTATACATTGCTACAGTGTTGCTACAATATCAGGTTACACAATATGTAGTATAGATTGCCTGTATATATATATATATCACATGTTACTTGCTTTACGGATTTAAAGAAACATAGTCGCTATAGAACAACAGTGTTGGATTTATGTCTTATAAATACAGACATTACAAACAGAAGTCAAATATAATTACTATTGTATTGTGTTACAGTCCAGACCACCAAATTCATTTGCAATAACTCTTTTCATATTAGTTTGAACTTATTTATTTTATATGGATTATAAGAATCACTTTCCATGTCTTCCTAGGTAGAACCAGTACTAAGCAATGCAGATAAAATGTCTTGCTCAGGGACACAACACATATGATTCTTTTTATATTAGTATGTGTTCGAAATGTAAATGAGTGTCCGTGCATATCGACACATTTTCTGGTTCCCTGCATCGAGCCAAATCCGAAGAAAAAAACTCTTTTTATTTAGAGCACCTCCCAAAATTCAATTTTCTTGTTATGGGCTATTTTTAGAAATTCGGCACTTCCATGTTTTAATTTTTTTCCCCCTTTGACAATATGAAGTATATGTTTCTGAGGTATTTTTGAGGCTGAATCTAAATCTGTCATCGGTTTTGTTATACTCAGTGTTAATTGCTATTGCAATGCCAGCAGCAATAACACATTAATTCAGCTGACATTTCTTGATAAAACATGATACCCTTAGATTAAAATGTCATTTTGTGAAACAATACAAGTTGACAAACTGGATATACTGCAAGTCAAAATAACCTAAGGGTCATTCAAAAAGTTCTGTCACTAACGCGTTTTAACAATTATGTGCTCGTTGTGAGTGTTGGTGTTTGATACTAAATGAACGAGAGTTTCAATACCATTCCATTGATGGTAAAATAAATGCTGTATCTTTTGTGTGACGAAAGTTATGGAACATTTAATACACATCACTTATATACACTGAAGCATTTTTGTCCTGAGTTTTTTCAGGTTTGTTAACTGTTACTTTTTTAAATGCCTGTTTTCCTTTAAGTACTTGTCGAAGACCTTTGAAATTTCTCGTACATTACCAGTTATATCTGTGCATTACAAGATTCAGAATTTAAGCATGGTAGATGAGAAGGCATTGTCTTAGAAATTAACATTTTAAGCTAACGTGTAAAATTAATTTAATGATAAATAGACATTAAATGGAAGGGCAATCTTCCGAAATAGCGTTTTTGGATGATCAATATTTTCTCTAAACATTGTACAAAATTCTACAATAATGTGTTGAATATGAAATTTAAACACTGAAGGACTATGACTTGTAAGCAAATATGAAAACATATTAATACTATGAGAATAATTACGACATTTAAAAGATATTATAACATTTCCGTAAACAAAATTAAGAAAATCAGTGTTATTTCTGCTAAAATTAAGGGATATGCATTCACTCATATCCAGTTTGCAGCAAGACCTTTCCGAATTCTCGACAATCATTTTCAGGGATTATGGGTGAATAACAACAGATGGCTTATTCAAATAGTTTTTACAACGTTTTGTAACAAGGACTTTTCAGAGATGCCAGTATCCAAAAGGTGTGGTAGGGGGAGGTAATTCAGGGGTATAAATAACCGGATTCTTTTCATTTTTGTTGTGGAATTTAAGAGAGCGAACCCAGTAGTACTATAAATACATTACTTTATCTCAGTGTAATATCAAGTTCAAAGGATATATGCCTAGTGACAGAACTTTTTGAAGCACCCTCGTATATGTTGACAAACACAACAACCAACTTTAAGATCAATTTCAATTTTTATTTTAAATATATTTATCTAAATCCAAAGAATTTTTTGGTTTAAAGGGACACTGTAACTTTGAGATTATAAAGCACAATATACATATATAATTATGTTAACGACATTACACAACTACAAGACTGAATATTTCAATGATATGTTCTTCAGACTGTACATGTATTTAAGTGGACTTTTCATTTCTCTATATCCAAAACATGTAAAGATTCTGGAAATAATATGTTACTAAACAAATAAAAAATCTTTCTTCCTCTCTCTCTCTCGGGTGGCTCTAAATATTTTTATCTATGGACAGTGTCCCTTTAATACTGATATGTGGAAAACATTCATGATTGTTTACCATAATATTACTTCTAATACGAGCTTTAAAAGGCTGTATAACTCTGCCGAAATGAAAGTCAGAGTTATTGGTCATGGATAACGACGTTCCTTGTGGTAAGATGAAGATGTGTTAAGGAAACTATGAATGCTAACCTACTGAATGCTGACAACAGTGTTTGACCGCGTTAACAGTTACTATAAACACTCGATTTTGTCAAGATGAAGATTGCTTGAAACATGTATGATGGACATGTCACTTTAGGCGAGACACCATGTTGCGCGCAACTCTTGTTATTCGTTATAAATACTTATTCCTTCTCATAGATTAAGTGTGTTTTTTACATGTTCTAAGATTGTGTTAATTACAGCAAAATTGTGTTAACTACTGCAATACTGTGTTAATTACAGCACTTTCACAGAATAAAACGTTGACATGACAACACATAATCTTAATAAACATTTATAAGCTCCTTCAATAAGTGACAATGTTGGTGGTTAACAAACATATATAAGCTCCATCAATACTTGAAAATGTTGGTGGTTAACAAACATTTATAGCTCATCAATACATGACAATGTTGGTGTTAACACACATGTATAAGCTCCATCAATAAGTGACAATGTTGGTTAACAAACATTTATAATCTCCATCAATACATGACAATGTTGGTGGTTAACAAACATTTATAAGCTCATCAATAAATGACAATGTTGGTGGTTAACAAACATTTATAAGCTCCATCAATACATGACAATGTTGGTGGTTAACAAACATTTATAAGCTCCATCAATAAATGACAATGTTGGTGGTTAACAAACATTTATAAGCTCATCAATAAATGACAATGTTGGTGGTTAACAAACATGTATAAGCCCCATCAATACATGACAATGTTGGTGGTTAACAAACATTTATAAGCTCCATCAATACATGACAATATTGGTGGTAAACAAACATGTATAAGCTCCATCAATAAATGACAATGTTGGTGGTTAACATACATTTATAAGCTCCATCAATACATGACAATGTTGGTGGTTAACAAACATTTATAAGCTCGATCAATAAATGACAATGTTGGTGGTTAACAAACATTTATAAGCTCCATCAATACATGACAATGTTGGTGGTTAACACACATTTATAAGCCCCATCAATACATTACAATGTTGGTGGTTAACAAACATTTATAAGCTCCATCAATACATGACAATGTTGGTGGTTAACAAACATTTATAAGCTCCATCAATACATGACAATGTTGGTGGTTAACAAACACCTATAGCTCATCAATAAATGATAATGTTGGTGGTTAACAAACATTTATAAGCTCCATCAATACATGACAATGTTGGTGGTTAACAAACACGTATAAGCTCCAGCAATAAATGACAATGTTGGTGGTTAACAAACATTTATAAGCTCCATCAATACATGACAATGTTGGTGGTTAACAAACATGTATAAGCTCCATCAATACATGACAATGTTGGTGGTTAACAAACATTTATAAGCTCCATCAATACATGACAATGTTGGTGGTTAACAAACATTTATAAGCTCATCAATATATGACAATGTTGGTGGTTAAAAAATATTTATAAGCTCCATCAATAAATGACAATGTTGGTGGTTAACAAACATTTATAAGCTCCATCAATACATGACAATGTTGGTGGTTAACAAACATTTATAAGCTCCATTAATACATGACAATGTTGGTGGTTAACAAACATGTATAAGCTCCATCAATACATGACAATGTTGGTGGTTAACAAACATGTATAAGCTCCATCAATACATCACAATGTTGGTGGTTAACAAACATTTATAAGCTCATCAATAAATGATAGTGTTGGTGGTTAACAAACATTTATAAGCTCCATCAATAAATGACAATGTTGGTGGTTAACGAACATTTATAAGCTCCAGCAATACATGACAATGTTGGTGGTTAACAAACATTTATAAGCTCCATCAATACATGACAATGTTGGTGGTTAACAAACATTTATAAGCTCCATCAATACATGACAATGTTGGTGGTTAACAAACATGTATAAGCTCCAGCAATAAATGACAATGTTGGTGGTTAACAAACATTTATAAGCTCCATCAATACATGACAATGTTGGTGGTTAACAAACATTTATAAGCTCCATCAATACATGACAATGTTGGTGGTTAACAAACATTTATAAGCTCCATCAATACATGACAATGTTGGTGGTTAACAAACATTTATAAGCTCGATCAATAAATGACAATGTTGGTGGTTAACAAACATTTATAAGCTCATCAATACATGACAATGTTGGTGGTTAACAAACATTTATAAGCTCAATCAATACATGACAATGTTGATGGTTAACAAACATGTATAAGCTCAATCAGTACATGACAATGTTGTGATTAACAAACATTTATAAGCTCATCAATAAATGATAATGTTGGTGGTTAACAAACATTTATAAGCTCCATCAATACATGACAATGTTGGTGGTTAACAAACATTTATAAGCTCCATCAATACATGACAATGTTGGTGGTTAACAAACATGTATAAGCTCCAGCAATAAATGACAATGTTGGTGGTTAACAAACATTTATAAGCCCCATCAATACATGACAATGTTGGTGGTTAACAAACATTTATAAGCTCCATCAATACATGACAATGTTGGTGGTTAACAAACATTTATAAGCTCAATCAATAAATGACAATGTTGGTGGTTAACAAACATTTATAAGCTCATCAAAACATGACAATGCTGGTGGTTAAAAAATATTTATAAGCTCCATCAATAAATGACAATGTTGGTGGTTAACAAACATTTATAAGCTCCATCAATACATGACAATGTTGGTGGTTAACAAACATTTATAAGCTCCATCAATACATGACAATGTTGGTGGTTAACAAACATGTATAAGCTCCATCAATACATGACAATGTTGGTGGTTAACAAACATGTATAAGCTCCATCAATACATGACAATGTTGGTGGTTAACAAACATTTATAAGCTCATCAATAAATGATAATGTTGGTGGTTAACAAACATTTATAAGCTCCATCAATAAATGACAATGTTGGTGGTTAACAAACATTTATAAGCTCCAGCAATACATGACAATGTTGGTGGTTAACAAACATTTATAAGCTCCATCAATACATGACAATGTTGGTGGTTAACAAACATTTATAAGCTCCATCAATACATGACAATGTTGGTGGTTAACAAACATGTATAAGCTCCAGCAATAAATGACAATGTTGGTGGTTAACAAACATTTATAAGCTCCATCAATACATGACAATGTTGGTGGTTAACAAACATTTATAAGCTCCATCAATACATGACAATGTTGGTGGTTAACAAACATTGATAAGCTCCATCAATACATGACAATGTTGGTGGTTAACAAACATTTATAAGCTCGATCAATAAATGAAAATGTTGGTGGTTAACAAACATTTATAAGCTCATCAATACATGACAATGTTGGTGGTTAACAAACATTTATAAGCTCAATCAATACATGACAATGTTGGTGGTTAACAAACATTTATAAGCTCCATCAGTACATGACAATGTTGTGGTTAACAAACTTTTATAAGCTCATCAATAAATGATAATGTTGGTGGTTAACAAACATTTTTAAGCTGCATCAATACATGACAATGTTGGTGGTTAACACACATTTATAAGCTCCATCAATACATGACAATGTTGGTGGTTAACAAACATTTATAAACTCCATCAATACATGACAATGTTGGTGGTTAACAAACACGTATAAGCTCCAGCAATAAATGACAATGTTGGTGGTTAACAAACATTTATAAGCTCCATCAATACATGACAATGTTGGTGGTTAACAAACATGTATAAGCTCCATCAATACATGACAATGTTGGTGGTTAACAAACATTTATAAGCTCATCAATACATGACAATGTTGGTGGTTAACAAACATTTATAAGCTCCATCAATACATGACAATGTTGTGGTTAACAAACATTTATAAGCTCATCAATAAATGATAATGTTGATGGTTAACAAACATTTTTAAGCTCCATCAATACATGACAATGTTGGTGGTTAACAAACATTTATAAGCTCCATCAATACATGACAATGTTGGTGGTTAACAAACATTTATAAGCTCCATCAATACATGACAATGTTGGTGGTTAACAAACACGTATAAGCTCCAGCAATAAATGACAATGTTGGTGGTTAACAAACATTTATAAGCTCCATCAATACATGACAATGTTGGTGGTTAACAAACATTTATAAGCTCCATCAATACATGACAATGTTGGTGGTTAACAAACATTTATAAGCTCATCAATACATGACAATGTTGGTGGTTAACAAACATTTATAAGCTCCATCAATACATGACAATGTTGTGGTTAACAAACATGTATAAGCTCCATCAGTACATGACAATGTTGTGGTTAACAAACATTTATAAGCTCATCAATAAATGATAATGTTGGTGGTTAACAAACATTTATAAGCTCCATCAAAACATGACAATGTTGGTGGTTAACAAACATTTATAAGCTCCATCAATACATGACAATATTGGTGGTTAACAAACATTCATAAGCTCCATCAATACATGACAATGTTGTTGGTTAACAAACATGTATAAGCTCCAGCAATAAATGACAATGTTGGTGGTTAACAAACATTTATAAGCTCCATCAATACATGACAATGTTGGTGGTTAACAAACATTTATAAGCTCAATCAATACATGACAATGTTGGTGGTTTACAAACATTTATAAGCTCATCAATACATGACAATGTTGGTGGTTAACAAACATTTATAAGCTCCATCAATACATGACAATGTTGGTGGTTAACAAACATGTATAAGCTCCATCAGTACATGACAATGTTGTGGTTAACAAACATTTATATAGCTCGATCAATAAATGACAATGTTGGTGGTTAACAAACATTTATAAGCTCAATCAATACATGACAATGTTGATGGTTAACAAACATGTATAAGCTCCATCAATACATGACAATGTTGTGGTTAACAAACATTTATAAGCTCATCAATAAATGATAATGTTGGTGGTTAACAAATATTTATAAGCTCCATCAATACATGACAATGTTGATGGTTAACAAACATTTATAAGCTCATCAATAAATGATAATGTTGGTGGTTAACAAACATGTATAAGCCCCATCAATACATGACAATGTTGATGGTTAACAAACATTTATAAGCTCATCAATAAATGACAATGTTGGTGGTTAACAAACGTGTATAAGCTCCATCAATACATGACAATGTTGGTGGTTAACAAACGTGTATAAGCTCCATCAATACATGGCAATGTTGATGGTTAACAAACATTTATAAGCTCATCAATACATGACAATATTGGACTGGGTAGGGGGTGTTCGGGTGTTCGGGTGTTCGGGTTAGGGTTAAGGTTAGGGGGTGAAGGGGTTTCACCCAATTTAAGTTTTGTGTGTTGGGGTTAAAATGATTAAAGTTCTGGCGGTGGTACCCTTTAAAAAAGTTGGTTCCGCCCTCAACACTTACTTTTTCCTGAAAAAGCCCTAAGGCAATTACCATTGTTACCCGCACACAGGAAACTACACAGCCTTCTGTTGGAATTTTTCCGCTTTGTTGCCAGTTATTTATATTATTTGTTGCAATACACCATTCATTTTACTTCCAAAAAACTTAAGATCTAAAGATTGTAGTACTTAGTCAGATGTATATTTTAATTATTAATGCTGGGGCCGTAACTAATGGTGATAGAACTTGTCATTATATGGCAATATATTATGTGTAAATCATATATGTTAACGTTATTGAATTATTTAATATACATCATAATTCGGTTTATTAAAATAATTGAACGCAATCTTAAACACTATATTTAAATGCCAATACAACGACAAATAAAACAATGACTAATGCCCAGCTAACGTGTACTTAGGCCCATTCCGAAGTGTTTTATTTTGTTTTATGAACTGAATATATCACTACCATATACTTGCAATAAAGTCAGAAACCAGACGACGTGAGAGTTCATTGTATAATTTATTCAAAACTGAAGTATTGACAATGCTCAGTTTAAAAGCCCCATCTTAAACTTAAGCAAAAGAAGAAATAACGGAAAGAAAATTGTATTCATGTGTATTATATCAATATATTTTAAAAATGTTAAATTAAAAAGTAAAGAAAAACAATGGACACCACCTTAGTGCGTCCGTGGTTTAACTGTCGACAATGGACACCACCTTAGTACGTCCTTGGTTTAACTGTCAACAATGGACACCACCTTAGTACGTCCGTGGTTTAACTGTCAACAATGGACACCACCTTAGTACGTCCGTGGTTTAACTGTCAACAATGGACACCACCTTAGTACGTCCGTGGTTTAACTATCAACAATGGACACCACCTTAGTACGTCCTTGGTTTAACTGTCAACAATGGACACCACCTTAGTACGTCCTTGGTTTAACTGTCAACAATGGACACCACCTTAGTACGTCCTTGGTTTAACTGTCAACAATGGACACCACCTTAGTACGTCCGTGGTTTAACTGTCAACAAAACATAATTAAATTTGGTGGAATCTAGCCATGTCAGGAACAATGGCCATATTCTTTCACGGAAACCAGTCGGTCACAAAAATGCCGAAGCTATTAAACCCGTTTGATTCAATTTCATCATGAAATATTGAGCAGGTTTAATTGCATAAAACCTGTATTTGTGAACATTAACAATGTTTCTGAATGGGTAAACATATACATTTATCTCATAAAATAAAACACGCATTTTGCAGCGGAGCATCTTGTATAAGCAACCTTTGTCAATGAAGTTATGTATTGCAAACAAAGACATTCTTCTTTTGCATAGCTTTCAACAGCATTATTCATGTCGCGATTTGTGCTTCATATGTTATTACATTTATTTACTTATCTTGAGTATTTAATACTGAGTCCAGCTGGTATTTCCTATTACATTTATTTGCAATTTTCTCAGCGTGATGACTTTAAAGGTGTGTATGACTTTGTAATTTTATTAAGAACTTAATCTCATTTTGTGACGCCATAAATTCAATCCTTATCTAATTATTTAACACACTTGTGATTTATCGGTTTATGGAAATGCGCTAACATATACACATTTCTAATGCAATAAAGATAAGAAAATAAATAAAAAGAATATGAACCCAGAAGTGGAGGTGTACGTCATTACGTTATTACAGTATTGAGCTTATTTTTCAAATATTCGATAACATCGTCTTTAAACATAGTGTTGTTATTTTACCGTGTGGTATAGTAATGTATGGTACTTTATAGTAATGTATGGTACTTTATAGTAATGTATAGTAATGTATAATACTTTATAGTAATGTATAGTACTTTATAGTAATGTATGGTACTTTATAGTAATGTATAGTACTGTATAGTAATGTATAGTACTGTATAGGAATTTATAGTACAGTATAGTACTGTATAGTACTGTATAGTACTGTATAGTAATGTATAGTAATGTATAGTACTTTATAGTAATGTATAGTACTGTATAGTAATGTATAGTACTGTATAGTAATGTATATTATTCTATACCTAATTTATACGTCCAATCGTAGACGCTCATTCGAATCACGTGACCGTACAATATATTCCCGTATCGGGACGCACGCGCGTACAAAATAACCCGTATTCTTTTCGTATTGTACGATTCACAGGTCCCATGTTAAACCTATGATAAAGACCGAAGCGCGTGAAAAGGTTCCGAATGAAAGTCTGAATCGACAGGCGCTCTAGATAAAGCGTTGATCATTATCACTAGCGCTCTAGATAAAGGTATAGAATAAAAAGATCATTTAACAGTGTTCTGTACAATACGGAATATATTTGGACTCGTACACAGCTTGGAAAATCATATTGGACTCGCCTAGCGGCTCGTCCAATATGATTTTCCAAGCTGTGTACTCGTCCAAATATATATCCGTATTGTACAGAACACTGTTAAATAACCTATAAGTACTGTATAGGAAATTATAGTACTGTATGGTACTGTATAGTAATGTATAGTAATGTATAGTACTTTATAGTAATGTATAGTACTGTATAGTAATGTATAGTACTGTATAGGAATTTATAGTACTGTATAGTACTGTATAGTAATGTATAGTACTGTATAGTACTGTATAGTAATGTATAGTACTTTCTGATACATTTTTTAACATCTAGAATAAATAAATAAATATACAGGAAACTTAAAGACACAAAAGACAGTAGGCGTTTGATATGTTCAATCCATATAGCCATATTACAGATAAATGCCAACGTCATCCGTATATCTGGCTAATGTTCATATATATGTAATGTAATGTATACGGCTACAGGGCTGAATATGTCAAACGTCAAGTTAATGTATATGGCTGCAGGACTGAACATGTCAAACAGCTGTCTGTTTATTATCTATGTAATGTATATGGCTACAGGGCAGAACATGTCAAACAGCTGTCTGTTTATTATCTATGTAATGTATATGGCTACAGGGCTGAACATGCCAAACACCAAGCTGTCTGTGTATATCTAATGTATATGGCTGAACATGTCAAACACAAAGCTGTCTGTGTATATGTAATGTATATGGCTGCAGGACTGAACATGTCAAACACCAAGCTGTCTGTGTATATCTAATGTATATGGCTGAACATGTCAAACACAAAGCTGTCTGTGTATATGTAATGTATATGGCTGCAGGACTGAACATGTCAAACACCAAGCTGTCTGTGTATATCTAATGTATATGGCTGCAGGACTGAACATGTCAAACAGCTGTCTGTTTATTATCTATGTAATGTTTATGGCTACAGGGCTGAACATGTCAAACACCAAGTTGTGTGTTTACTATATGTAATGTATATGGCTGAACATGTCAAACACAAAGCTGTCTGTGTATATCTAATGTATATGGCAACAGGGATGGACATGTCAAACACCAAGCTGTCTGTGTATATGTAATGTATATGGCAACAGGGATGGACATGTCAAACACAAAGCTGTCTGTGTATATGTAATGTATATGGCTACAGGGCTGAACATGTCAAACACCAAGTTGTCTGTTTACTATATGTAATGTATATGGCTACAGGGCTGAACATGTCAAACGTCAAGTTGTCTGTTTACTATATGTAATGTATATGGATACAGGGCTGAACATGTCAAACGTCAAGTTGTCTGTTTACTATATGTAATGTATATGGATACAGGGCTGAACAAGTCAAACGTCAAGCTGTCTGTGTTTATGTAATGTATATGGCTACAGGGCAGAACATGTCAAACACCAAGTTGTCTGTTTATCTGTAATGTATATCTCAATAATAACTCAATGACTGTCTGTACATATGACCTATCTCAGTGACTGGATGTAAACATGGCCCACCTCAGTGACTGTCTGTACACATGGCCGACCTCTGTGTCTGTACACATGACCCACCTCAGTAACTGTATGTATAAATGGCAGATTGTACACATGACCCACCTCAGTAACTGTCTGTACACATGACCCAACTCAGTAATTGTCTGTAAACATATATGGTCCACCTCGGTAACTGTCTGTACATATTGCCCACTTCAGTAACTGTATATATACGTGGCCCACTTCAGTAACTGTATGTATACATGGCCCAACTCAGTGACTGTATGTACACATGACCCACCTCAGTAACTGTCTGTACACAGGGCCCACCTCCATAACTGTCTGTACACATGGCCCACCTCAGTGACTTTCTGTACACATGGCCCATCTCAGTAACGGGATGTATACATGGCCCACTTAAGTGACAGTCTGTACACATGATCCACCTCAGTAACTGTCTGTACACATGGCCCACCTCAGTGACTGTCTGTACACATGGCCCATCTCAGTGACTGTCGGTACACATGGCTCACCTCAGTGACTGTGTGTATACATGGCCCACCTCAATTACTGTATGTATATATGACACCTCAGTGACTGTCTGTACACATGACCCACCTTGGTAACGATATGTACACATGGATACCTCAGTGACTGTTTGTACACTGGGCCCACCGCAGTAACTGTATGTACACATGACCCACCTCAGTGACTGTCTGTATACATGTCCCACCTCAGTGACTGTCTTTACACATGACCCACCTCAGTAACAGTCTTTTCACATGACCCACTTCAGTAACTGTCTTTACACATAACCCACCTCAGTAACTGTCTGCACACATCGCCCATCTCAGTAACTGTTTGTACACATGGCCCACCTCAGTAACTGTATATATACATGGCCCACCTCAGTGACAGTCTGTAAACATGACCCAACTCAGTAACTGTCTGTACACATGGTCCTCCACAGTAACTGTCTGTACACATGACCCACCTTAGTAACTGTATGTACACATCGCTCACCTCAGTAACTGTCTGTACACATGACCCACCTTAGTAACTGTATGTACACAACGCTCACCTCAGTAACTGTATGTACACATCGCTCACCTCAGTAACTGTATGTACAAATGGCCCACCTCAGTAACTGTATAAATACATGGCCGTCCTCAGTGACTGTCTGTACACATGATCCACCTCAGTAACAGTCTGTACACATGGCCCACCTAAATAACTGTCTGTACACATGTATATGTATACATGGCTCACCTAAGTAATTGTTTGTATGTATAGCCCACCTCAGTGACTGTTTGTACACATGACCCACCTCAGTAACTGTCTGTGCACTGGCCCACCTCAGTAACTGTTTGTACACATGGCCCACCTCAGTAACTCTATGTATACATGGCCCACCTCAATTAATGTATGTATACATGACCCACCTCAGTAACGAAATGTACACATGGATACCTCAGTGACTGTCTATACAAATGGCCCACCTCAGTAATTGTATGTATACATGGCCCACCTCAGTAACTGTTTGTATGCATGGCCCATTTCAGTGTCTGTACACATGACACACCTCAGTGACTGTATGTATACATGACCCACTTCAGTGACTGTATGTACACTTGATCCCCCCTCAGTGACTGTATGTATACATGGCCCACTTCAATGACTATATGTATACATGGCCCACCTCAGTGACTGTATAAATACATGGCCGTCCTCAGTATCTGTCTGTACACATGACCCACCTAAGTGACTATATGTATACATGGCCCACCTCAGTGACTGTATAAATACATGGCCGTCCTCAGTATCTGTCTGTACACATTACCCACCTAAGTGACTATATGTATACATGGCCCACTTCAATGACTGTATGTATACATGATCCACCTCAGTAGTTGTATCTTATACATGGCCCACCTCAGTAACTGTATGTATGCATGACCCACCTGAGAGACTGTCTGTACGCATGGCCCACCTCAGTAACTGTATGTATACATCGGCCGCCTCAGTGACTGTATGTATGCATGACCCCCACGTTGACGGTGTGTATACATAGCCCACCTCAATGACGGTATGTATACATTACCCCCTTCAGTGACTTTATGCACACATGACCCCCTCATTGACTCTATGTATACCTGACCCACCGCAATGATTGTATTTATACATGACCCACCTCAGTAACTGTCTGTACACATGACCCCACATAGTGACTGTATGTACACATGACCCCCCTCAGTGACTGTATGTACACATGACCCCACTCATTGATTGTATGTACACATGACCCCGCTTCAGTGACTGTATGTACACATGACCCCCTCAGTGACTGTATGTACACATTACCCCCTCAGTGACTGTATGTACACATGACCCCATTCATTGACTGCATTTATACATGACCCCCCTCAGTGACTGTATGTACACATTACACCCTCAGTGACTGTATGTATACATGACCCCCCTCAGTGACTGTATGTACACATGACCCCACTCATTGGCTGTATGTACACATGACCCCCCTCAGTGACTGTATGTACACATGACCCCATTCATTGACTGCATTTATACATGACCCCCCTCAGTGACTGTATGTACACATTACCCCCTCAGTGACTGTATGTATACATGACCCCCCTCAGTGACTGTATGTACACATGACCCACTCATTGGCTGTATGTACACATGACCCCCCTCAGTGACTGTATGTACACATTACCCCCTCAGTGACTGTATGTATACATGACCCCCCTCAGTGACTGTATGTACACATGACCCCACTCATTGGCTGTATGTACACATGACCCACCTCAGCTACTGTATGCACACATGACCCACCAGTCAGTAAATATCCAGATGTAATCGGACATACGATGTGGAGCAGTCTAGTGTAAGTGCAGTCCTGATGTATCCGGACATACGATATGGAGCAGTCTAGTCTAGTTTCACGGGAAGCATTATAAATTATGTAGTTTTAGTCTTAATGTAATCGGACATTCGATATGAAACAGTCTAGTGTAGTTTCAGCCATGATGCAATCGGACATACTATGTTAAGCGGTCTAGTGAACACTGTCTCTTCAGCGGCCTCGTTAGCACAATACATATGGCACTGCGCTTTGGAGCTATAGACCTCTGCACCGTGTGGGTTCGCTCCCCGCCCCACCCTCTCTCTCTCTCTCTCTCTCTCTCTCTCTCTCTCTCTCTGATATCGCTGTTCCAATATAACCTACCATGGTACTATGTTGTGCTAACGGGACGTTAAACCCCATTTCATTTCATTATTACTTTTTCATTATCTACGTTGAAATCAAAGTTACAGATATAGTGTCATGATAATTGCCTATTTTGTCTACTTATGTTTTGGCCAATACCATACAGGCTCATAAATCTAGACTAAATACGAGTATATGAATTACTGTAATGATATACGTCTGCTATGGTCCACTTTTCTTGTCGTATTCACAATTATGCCTGCGACATTAAGTATCATTAACATTATGTTTCATAGAATAAGTAAATGCCCTCTCTATATCATATTAAACACTCAAAAGAAATAAGCAAATACTTGTACTGAATCATAAATTTCTGATATTTTTTTTTATTCAATTTGACGAGGCAATTATAAAAGGTACAGAATAGAATAGAATAGTGCTTTATTACCATAAAGGGCCCACAGGGGGCATAATACAACATGTCATCAATTAAACAATGTGAATACAATAATAATCATACAATAATAAAAACGGAAAGATATATGAAATATAGTTATATTCATTATAATTATTGATATGCAACAATTTACTAGATTGCAAAAGATTACATGATTAAATAAAGGTGCATTCAGATAAAAGTCAGTCTGCCCAAGATTGTGTCCTCCTCGTGCACGATGCAGAAAAACAAGTACAGCTAGTTGTTTAATTTCAACGAGCACCAAGGGTAGATACTAAAAGGACCAAGGGAGACAATTTGGTTAAGTTGCACTCGGAATAATAATACGATGTAATGTTGCAGCATCAGGATATAATAACCTGGTAGTAAAGATAAATACTGCACTAGTAATAAGTAACATGTTTGGACAAGAGGAATAAACTATGAAAACAATTTAAGTATTCTTCCCACAGTATCCCTCCAAATCCAAAGTCCAAATCGTAGACACATTAATTTATTTGCATTTTTATAAATGTCAATTATAATTTAACGATAAGGATGCTAACTTACCGTTTACAATTGCCATTAATTTCTATTATCTATATTTCATATTTCCTTTCTGAATAGGTAAACACCCAAATTGGATATATATATTATGTAACCGAAACAGTCACTAAATAGTCCTATGATCACTTACTTAAGTTTAAATTATTTATTCACGTTAAAATACACAAGAGCTCCCAAATATATATGTTTATATGTTTAACTAATTACCAGAAAACTAACATAATATCTGGAATGCATGTTATTAAATTACTATGAATAATCCGTGGATGCGTTTCCGCACACTGATGAAAGTAATGTTGATGACACGTTACATTTTTGACACGTGACTCTGATGACAATGTAATACTGATGACACGTGACAATTCCTCATCCTTATCGGCGGGGGATAAAAAGTGAAGTTATGTAGAAATGTTTAAATTGTATAAGTGTCAAAGAGGAATAATAATTGTAAAACAAGTGGGACAGTCATTGCTTGTGAAAATGTCAGAGAACGTTTGGTCGCAACGTACGTATACATGAGTACGGTGTTCCGTTAGGGCCATCGTACCATCGCGCATCGACCTTTACAAGTCGATGCGCGATGGTATGATGGTACGATGGCGATGGCACGATGGTACGATGGCGAGGGTACGATGGTACCATCGCGTCATCGCCATCGTACCATCGTACCATCGCCATCGTACCATCGCGTCATCGTACCATCGCCATCGTACCATCGTGCCATCGCCATCATGAGAGCTCGGTTTCTTTTGAAAACCAATCAGATTCAATCATGCATGACAGAGTTATTGCCCCTTGAATGTCTGAAAAATAGGATGTCTGCAAAGACGTTTTCGGTGACGATATGGCTAAAACAAAACGAACGTCATTGAATTAGGATAAGTATAAAAAATATTTTAAAAAAATAAAAAAAATAATACATGTAGTCTTTGATGAAAGTAATTGTATGGTTTGATAAAGAGATGTCTGTGGTACATAGTTATATAATCTCTTCTACCCGCAAATTTATGAACGGCCTTTGATAGTTACCATGACGTAATCTGATAAAAGGTCACGGTAATCCAATTATTTACTCTTCAAATGTGCATGTAATGAATGTGATTATTAAAAAAAAGTTTAATTACATCAAAATCAAAATTTTGCGGACAAGTTACCCATAGATAAATAAGGGTTTGCCAAGGATAATCTTTATTATTGGTATAAATATTGCTGATTAGTCATGTATTCTGCTGTGTTAATATTTATGAATGTCACTTGAAGTCTGCCTTAGTGTTTGTCACAGCTTTTAAATCACCAATTTGAATTGTTACGTTATTTAATGTCATTAATTTCTTGGTCATGTTATTGACCCCATGTCGAATATTTATTTAATAATGTTGATTACATTACATCTTTATTTGTGATAACTGTTACACAAATGATGTACGGTACGGCACGGATTCTATGTGTTATTCAATTACATCTGATATATATCTATTTCATGTATGCATGCATGCTAATTCTTCTAATATATGATATAAATAAATCAATAAACGTTATCGTTTGTCGTTATACTGATACTTATCAGATTCGTTACTAAACTATTCATTGCTACTTTCGGTATTTTCCGTACTACGCTCCTGCTATTTTCGTTATATTTCGGAATGTACGATACGGTACGGCTTTTACCCCAAACCTCATGTAGACATTGTAAATCAAAAACAGCGTATTACTTAAACTTAATTTAAAATCATTTAATGTTTACCAGTGCTTACATATTTATCAATAGTTTGTCAATATGCGGATCTTTTGCCCATTTACAGCCTTGCAAATGGTACTACTAAGTACTTTTATCGCGCTGTAATCTGGTATTCTTTGGTTTCTTGTAAAAAATCGTTGTTCGCCAGATTTACAAATACATAGGTCCAAAAATAGCAGATACAAAAATTACGATAGTTTATGAGAATAATAATTGATTGAACCCATAATGATATACGACATACTTTATACATAATGATATACGACATACTTTATACACAATGATATACGACATACTTTATACACAATGATATACGACATACTTTATACACAATGATATACGACATACTGTATACACAATGATATACGACATACTGTATACATAATGATATACGACATACTTTATACACAATGATATACGACATACTGTATACATAATGATATACGACATACTTTATACATAATGATATACGACATACTTTATACACAATGATATACGACATACTTTATACACAATGCTTTACGACATACTTTATACATAATGATCTACGACATACTTTATACATAATGATATACGACATACTTTATACACAATAATATAGGACATACTGTATACACAATGCTTTACGACATACTTTATACATAATGATCTACGACTTACTTTATACACAATGATATACGACATACTTTATACACAATGATCTACGACATACTTTATACACAATGACATACGACTTTATACACAATGATATACGACATACTTTATACACAATGATATACGACATACTTTATACACAATGATATACGACATACTTTATACACAATGACATACGACTTTATACACAGTGATATACGACATACTTTATACACAATGATATACGACATACTTTATACATAATGATATACGACATACTTTATACACAGTGATATACGACATACTTTATACACAATGATATACGACATACTGTATACATAATGATATACGACATACTTTATACATAATGATATACGACATATTTTATACACAAATATATACGACATACTTTATACACAATGATATACGACATATTTTATACATACTGATATACGACATACTTTATACATAATGATATATGACATACTTTATACATACTCTTTATACATAATGGTATACGACATACTTTATACACAATGATATACGACATACTTTATACATACTGATATACGACATACTTTACACATAATGATACACGACATGCTTTACACATAATGATATACGACATACTTTAAACATAATGCTATACGACAAAATGTATACATAATGATACACGACATGCTTTACACATAATGATAAACGACATACTTTATACATAATGATATACGACATACTTTACACATACTGATATACGACATACTTTACACATACTGATATCTTTACACATACTGATATACGACACACTTTATACATAATGATACACGACATGCTTTACACATAATGATATACGACATACTTTATACATAATGATACACGACATACTTTATACATAATGATATACGACATACTTTACACATAATGATACACGACATACTTTATACATAATGATATACGACATACTTTATACACATACTTTATACATAATGATACACGACATGCTTTACACATAATTATATACGACATACTTTACACATACTGATATACGACATACTTTACACATACTGATATCTTTACACATACTGATATACGACATGCTTTACACATAATGATACATGACATGCTTTATACATAACTTTATACACAATGATATACGACATACTTTATACATAATGATCTACGACATACTTTATACATAATGATACACGACATACTTTATACACAATGATATACGACATACTTTATACATAATGATATACGACATTCTTTATACACAATGATCTACGACATACTTTATACACCAAGATATACGACATATTTTATACATATTAATACACGACATGCTTTATACACAATGATATACGACATACATTACACACAATGAGACACGACATACGTTATACACAATGATCTACGACATACTTTACACATAATTGTATACGACATACTTTATACATAATGGTATATGATATACTGTATACATAATGATATACGACATACTTTACAAATAATAATATACGACATACTTTACACATGATGATATACCACATACTTTATACATACTGATATACGACATACTTTATGCATACTGATATACAACAGACTTTATACATACTGATATACGACATACTTTATACACAATGATCTACGACATTCTTTATACATAATGATATTCGAAATACTTTATACATACTGATATACGACATAATTTATGCATACTGATATACAACAGACTTTATACATACTGATATACGATATACTTTATACACAATGATCTACGACATTCTTTATACATAATGATATTCGACATACTTTATACATACTGATATACGACAGACTTTATACATACTCTTTATACATAATGATATACGACATATTTTATACATACTGATATACGACAAACTTTATACATAATGATATACGACAAACATTATACATAATGATATACGACAAACTTTATACATAATGATATACGACAAACATTATACATAATGATATACGACAAACTTTATACTATAGGTTATTGAATTTGTATGGCTAAATATTACTTGGAACTCGTTGTTTTGGCAAGCTCGTCGTCCTGCGCCAAAACAACGAGTTCCAAGTAATATTTAGCCATACACATTCAATAACCTTTTTATTGTATACTTTCATATTGTTTTCGATCAATGTTAATTGTATAACTATTACTTTTCATTGTATTTGTGTTATTTGTATAGCTTTGGATGGAATTCCTATCTTGTCATTTAGTTTCATTTTGTGTGGATGATTATTTTGCGCGAAAACGACGTCGACGTCGGATGACGTCATTAAAAACATCAAGCGATTTTCTAAAGTTTGTTTACCATTCGATAACGTTAAAAACAGTGGGTGAGTGACCATTTCAATTATTTTATCAATTTCTGCCATAAAAGGTTGAAAAAAAACACGTATTTTTTTATTGACACTGTAGGAAGGATTCCGTTATTTTTATTTGAAAGTAGTTCCTTATTTCTGTGTGCAATATCGTAGAATATTGCACACTTAGCTCAATGCAAACTAAACGGGACAATATGAAAGTATACAATAAATAATGATATACGACATACGTTATACATAATGATATACGACATACGTTATACATAATGATATACGACATACGTTATACATAATGATATACGACATACTTTATACATAATGATATACGACATACTTTATACATAATGATATACGACAAACTTTATACATAATTATATACGACATACGTTATACATAATGATATACGACATACTTTATACATAATGATATTCAACATACTTTATTCATAATGATATTCGACATACTTTATACATAATGATATTCGACATACGTTATACATAATAGTACAAATGCATAAGCTATGACAATCCGGATACCTTTTGTTGCCGATCGTGAGGTCTGCATCAAGTATGTGATATGAGTACTCAGTTGGAGGTGTACCTGTCATTCCTAAACTTACATCGCATTGTCCAATTGTACGTGATATATTTGTTGATCAAAAACCACCCGGGGTGTACGTGAGATATGCAGTACGTGAGGATAAATAAAGTGACAGAAATTCAGCAAACAAGCCAGTAAAAGTGGAAGTGTGTGTATATATTCGTGTAGATTAATGAAAACGCGTTTAAGTAGTTCTGTCACATTAGTCAGCATGTGCTTAATATTTCTAAAAATAGTTAAACGTTTAAATGATATATTGTACAAATATTTAAGCAAGTCAAATCAGTTATTTTAAAATGTCGGATATAGAAGTACATAGTGAATCCCAAGTGCAAACACATTGAATGAAATCGCCTTTGATGGACTTGGCGTTAACAAAGGTAAAGGGATAACACTTATCAAAAAAGACAAATAAAGAAAAGAAAAGGGAAAAAAAAGATGACGTTATTATTTGATTTTCTGACCCTGGAATTACGTTCGTTATAAATGTGGATGAAAAAAAAAATAGTCATAATTATAAAACGAAAACATTTTGTTTTAGCAGAAATAACTTTTATATGCATTCAAGTGGCTTATATTGACGATTTTAAATACCGTTGTCACAAACAAAAGCTCGTGCTGCAAATATAAAACTATAATACATTCATTGGAACACTGTACGCTGTTGTGGCGAATGCAATAAAGGTTAAGGAATGGGACGCAGGTTAAATCCTACATCGCAAATTATTCAACTACATTTGTATTGATCGAAAAGCTTAAATAAGATTAGGGTAGTGTAAACTGTCAAAGCAAAAATAATAACGCATTAAACTGTGTGCATGAATGGATGAAGACCCTCAGCGTAGTGAAATGGATTGTAAATAATTGAGACTACAAAACTTCCAAACTGGGCATTTCAGTTTAATTCAAGAGCAGTAAAGAGCAATTTGTGAAAGGAGGTTTAATATTAATGAAAATGTGCAATGTTGTGTGAAATTGTGGCAGATAGTATAGGATATATTGTGATTTATGATAAATGTGCATATATATAATATATATACACGATGAATATAATATGTGAACAACGCGCGTGTTAAGGCAAAAGGACATGTTATATAATGTCAGCAGTCATTATTACCGTACGGGTAGGTACTTTCAGTAAATAGTTAACATATTGTTACTGTCACACAAATGATATGCCAAAATAAGTCATATATACTAGCTTCCTATGATATCAAGGGTTCTATGGTATCACGATAGTGTCCAATCTATAAAACAGTATGCATCTCTGCTAAAATATGATAATTATTTTATAGATGTGTTGACTTTAGATATACATATAATAAAATATTTGAAAAAAATAAGTATATTTATCATAAATAAAAGGATATTTCAAAATAATGCAAAAATGTTGACAATTTCCTTACGATCTTTAAAATTCATCACCCCTAGTCTCCATAAATGCAGTTTCCATTACCTTGAAGGTTATACAATTCATTAATTTTTAATCTGATGAGTTAAACACCTTGCAAGAGGATTTCTTCTAGATATGTAATAAGTTAAAAAATCAAAGGGCCATAACTCATATAAAAAATATCCAATCAAAAATAGTTTTCTTTGCTAGCATCTTCACATCATACATAGTCACTATGCCAAGTTACAGGTTGTGGTGAGGTGGGGTATACATACGGAATACCAAGTTAAGGATGTAGTGGTGTGGGGTATACATACGGAATACCAAGTTACAGGTTGTGGTGAGGTGGGGTATACATACGGAATCCAAGTTAAGGCTGTAGTGGTGTGGGGTATACATACGGAATACCAAGTTACAGGTTGTGGTGAGGTGGGGTATACATACGGAATATCAAGTTAAGGCTGTAGTTGTGTGGGGGTATACATACAGAATACCAAGTTACAGGTTGTGGTGAGGTGGGGTATACATACGGAATCCAAATTAAGATTGTAGTGGTGTGGGGTATACATACGGAATCCAAATTAAGATTGTAGTGGTGTGGGGTATACATAAGGGATACCAAGTTAAAGTTGAGGTGGGGTGGGGTATACATACGGAATACCAAGTTACAGGCTGTGGTGTGGTGTGGTGTGGTATGCATACGGAATACCAAGTTACAGGTTGTGGTGTGGTGTGGTGGGGTATGCATACGGAATACCAAGTTAAGGCTGTGGTGGGGTGGGTATACATACGGGATACCAAGTTACAGGTTGTGGTGAGGTGGAGTATACATAAGGGATATCAAGTTAAAGTTGTGGTGGGGTGGGGTATACATACGGAATACCAAGTTACAGGGTGTGGTGTGGTGTGATATGCATACGGAATACCAAGTTACAGGGTGTGTTGTGGTGTGGTATGCATACGGAATACCAAGTTAAGGCTGTGGTGTGGTGGGGTATACATACGGAATACCAAGTTACAGGGTGTGGTGTAATGTGGTGTGGTGCGGTGGGGTATACATACGGAATACCAAGTTACAGGGTGTGGTTTGGTGGGGTATACATACGGAATACCAAGTTACAGGGTGTGGTGTGGTATGGTTGGGTATGCATACGGAATACCAAGTTACAAGGTGAGGTGTGGTGGGGTATAAAAACATATGACTGTGTGCGTTCACAGCACGACTATTTTGTAAAAATGCATACAGTAAAATGTTTCAAAGCTCTTAATGCGCAGACCTATGTACTCAGTGGACATGTATACGTCACGCGTATTCCCTTAGTGCAAAACGCAATATAATATCATAAGTTAAACAATATGTTTTAGCGATTAAATTCATGTTTGTTCCCCACCCGATACACTATTTACATCGATTGTTTTAATCGTCCCAAACGGACAGTGGGTCAACATAAGGCGAATGTTTACGTTGCTCTTTAACTGTGTGTTAATCTGCGATCTGAACATGTTAAATTTAATTGTTATTTACTTGTGCAAATTCATTAACAAGTCAACTGTATGAGAATTATATAATGAGGCAAGATAATTATGAATTGAACTGAATGCTCATCAACATAGGAATAGGTATATTTATTTGTATACTCAGTATAGGTTACTATCGAATAGATTCCTATGGTTCTTTAACGTGTTCGGAGGCCGATACACGGGACCGCCTGGTTTAGGTCCCCATCCGACGGACGAAACTCAGTGGCACCACGGAGGATTGAACCCGGGGCCTCCGGTTACAAATCCGCCGCACTACCGACTGCGCCACGCCAGCCCTTAAGATAATTATGAAGCGAGTCATGTATATATTGTATGAGACAGTCAACTAGTATTATTATTTATTGAGTTGTATATTATTCCATAGGAAAATAACGGTCATGTAAGATTCTTGTTTTAAAAACATATTATTTGCCGGAGTTATTCAATAAACCAACGAAAATATCCCGATTTAGAAACACATCGGGGTTCTCATATATTGTCGGTGAGCAATTTGCATGACCTCTTCCGATGTTATTCTGATATAGTTGAGCATTGCTACCTTGACGTTAAAAATGTAAAAAAACAACAACATACACTGCATATGGATAGCGATCTTTTGCCGTATCAAACCATAAAACAACCTAGACTCCTGTTTTATTTTGTCTATTAAATTAAAAGGTACATCATTGGGAATTAATGCTTTTATCATTTATTATATTATCGATATAAAAAAGTATGCATTGTTTATTAAAAGGTTCCTCTTTTCAAAAGTATTTAATAGCACGGGAGCTAATAGGATGCATATGCATACAGTAACTTGCTGTCAATATCATGCAGGCTTAGAGAAACACGGTTTAGTCAGTTATTTACGTATTATATCTACTTATTATTTTAAAAATATCTACTTATTATTTTAAAAAGGTATGTTAATGTATAACATTCAACACCAACACGTTTAATATGTTTATATGTTTAAAGAAACTAACCCGCACAATAACAGCAAAAAAATACACTACAAATTCATATATCAAAACTCTGTCTAGGTGTTCAGGTCATATATTAATGTATATGTGCCGATTAAAGTATAGGATCTTTCATGGGTTTTTGAAATACCCTTGATTTAATATGCGTAAGATGAATTATGAGCTGGTAACTCTTAATTCAACACTCCAGTTTTGGAGTTTGGTCTGGCTGGTTAAAGCCATTTATATTTTGTCTTTATCTGGAGTCTCAAAATATGTAAGTTATATATATACCTCGTCGTCAGTAGGTTTAGAAACGGTGTACATATATTGTAAAATGTGGCTGTTCATGGCGGGATAGCGTGGCTGTTCATGGCGGTATAGCGTGGCTGTTCATGGCGGGATAGCGTGGCTGTTCATGGCGGGATAGCGTGTCTGTTCATGGCGGGACAGCTACTTTAATGAAGGAAAATATGAGTTGAACAGGTTTTTATACACCCGCTTTCGCAAATTGGGGGCTATATAGGAATCACGCTGTTCGTAACGTTCATTAAGTCCCGTTGCATTTGTGCAGTACTGTCGCGTCGCGTTTATCCCGTCGCGACATTTTTATTACTAGCATTTTTTCAAACAGTTGTGAATGGGTTGCTCCCAAACGTCATATACCCATAACAACTAATGACCTTATGTCCCTCTAAATCACCCAGAGTTGATTGTCTAATTTATTACAGAATTGTGGCCCTTTGTTTGAGCGGGGTATTTATCTCCTTCAGTGATAGTTCTAGTTGCCATCAATCTCCCAAACAATGATTGTTGAGTTTGAATGCATGGCATTTGAGAAGAAATTGTTGTTGTTTCTCTAAGTTCAATGAAAACGACAATGTGTTGTCTATGTATTAATTAATATATTAATAATACCTAGTACATTATTTACTAGTATTATGTGAGAATGTTTGGCTTTTGCGAAAGTCGATGGTTCTATCCAAATTCAGACGATTTCATCATTTAAACTGCATGGCCAATATAAATAGCCTATAAAATTAAAATATGAGCTAAAAAAAATACTTAGAACAACATAATTATGAACAACTACTTTTTATCACATAACGTCCCTTGTTAGCAATTTCGAACACCCATTTAATATTCTATTGTATGACACACGTGTAATACAACCTGGAACGATTTTGATTGGTTGAATTAAACCTGTAACACTACGCAAGTTTATTAACTGAAACTATTTTATTTATTACAAATTCACCCAGATCTGAGTCATAATCTTATTATTTGTGACAGCCTATAAAAATAATGCACGTTATACAAAACATTATTGTTGGTTTGTTAAAAAGTTGGCGTAAACTGCTATTTTGTAAAGAGGTAAAACAAGAACTCTTTTATACGCAAAGTTATGTGTGAGACTCGACGTTACGACGTCACATATTTTATGACGTTTTGGCGCTAAAGTGTGTCTGACGTCGTGGCGGTTCTATATCCATCTGAATTAATTTTTACTAATTTGATTGCAATGTTATGTGATAAAAAGGATCTTAAACTTGTTCCCATTCCATATAAGATTTATGAAACTCGTTATGAATTATTTTTAATTTTAACTCGCCAAAAGGCTCGTTAAAATTAAAATAATTCATAACTCGTTTCATAAATCTTATATGAAATGGGAACTCGTTTAAGATCCTCTACATATTGTATTATATATTACCAGGCGACAGTTTCATAAAAAGTCTAAGTAACGCTTATGAACAACAACTTTATTGTAAACTTTATTTATATTTTGCCAGGTGAATGTTTAATAAAATGTCTAAGTTATGCTTATACTTTTAACTCTACATAAACCATAGTCAATCCTTGACCTGGTCATACAAAAGTATTATATAAAATACGGCTCCTTTGCTCGACTCTCAGCATACACATATAACGGGTAGTATGACTGAAATCTTGTTAAATAAACGTCGTCATATGACTGAAATAGTGTTACCAACCACCACCCCCCCCCCCTCCTCCCTCCCCACCCCCCATAACAAAACACGCCCCACCCCCTCCCCTGAGATTGCAGATTTATACACTTGTTATCCTCTTCATTGTTGTGATTTCATATACTGTGAATGATGTTTATAACAGGGATTTTCTAAAGCCAACTCAAAAGTATTGTATTTTGCAAGTTCATTTAAACATATAATGACTTAGGGGATCTCCGCTTTTCTCCATCCATTTTGACTCGATTTTTTTTTTATAAACCACGATATTGCACTTTGGACTTAGGAGATGACACTGCATCGACAGTGTAAACAAAAACGAAACATGTCAAGTGTCAAAATAGATAGGACAACAAATTTGGTGAATGTGGTTATCCAACGTTCTGTGACAGAAACTAAAGTAATATTTTATTCGTTTACTCAGCCTTTGATTTAGTGCTGATGATCAGAAATCGCCGAGATATCACTCAGTTTGTGTCGTCTTATGTGATCTTTATAAGTCATGAAAACTAGCTCCATGTTATTATGAATTTTACAATCTTCCAGCCATCAGGCCGAAGGTCAAATGGTCCACGTGCTACTTCCGGTAATGTTCGTGATCGTGATAGAAGACGAAACCAAACTCAAGTTCACGGACTGTGTCCAACTCCAACGGACAATGTCCAGGTACATTTACGAAAAATTGAAGAGGATTCGTTAACTAAAGTAGAAGAGGTAAGCAATAGCAAAGACATTGTGATTCTTTGAAATTAATCATGTTTAACCACGCTAAAGAATACATTGACGTTATTTATATTTGATCAAGTCCTGACCAAGACTTGTACCACAAATCTTTCGATTTGAAGGTCCTGGTTAAAAACATCGGTTGTCAAATACTGTATCGTTTGTATGATATGTTCTCATTTGAAAGTGTTATTATTAGTTATTAGGATTCTTGACAGGGGACATGGGCTCACATTCCCTGCCATGAAATTATATTCACCCGAGCCGTTAGGCGAGGGGGAATATATATTTCCAGGCAGGGAATGTGAGCCCATGTTCCCTGTCAAGAATCCTAATAACGAATTTGTCATACTTCAAAGTTGTAACCATTTATTTAAGAAAAAAAAAGCCAAAAACACGATTTCATTTTTATTGCAACGTGCCTCTAACTAGACGTTGTTTACTTTCGTGACGTCATCGCTCTAACGTCGTTAAATTTGGCGGATTTTTAAATAAAATAAACGTATTTTGTCACTAACACGTTATGTTATTGTTTTGTTATCTGTAAAATTGCCAAAGAAATTACACTTACGATTATTTCAGACTTATACACACAGTGGAAATTCGTCCTATGTTCACGTCTCGAGACGTAGACATGGGCTCATGTCTACGGCGCATTGACCAATGAAATCATGAGAATTTTCTTTGCAGTATGACAGAATATGATATTTATCTGATATGTAGCGTATATGCGAACTCTGGAAACACGTGAATATAAGAGGCACACAAATGCACAAGAATCTAAAGATAAAATACTGCGTGAAGCATCAAACTGTCCAGAGGTAGCTATTATAACAATACTAATTTTATCAACTTTTAGAGTGACACAAAATTATCTGTGCGAAGCCGACCGGACAGTGGTATTGCTGTCAGCACATCGTCCGCCAGCTATTCGAGTTCAGAAGCACACAAAGAACGGGATCTGGACGAGCCAAGTATTACTACCTCTTGCCATGAAATGTTAGAAAAGGTTTCAAAGGTAAAATAAAAATTCATCTTAGACGCAAAAACGAACGTCATATGTAAAATGATAGATTATATGTGCCTACATTAATGAGTTTAATATTTAATTTCAAAGTGGTTTGGAAGCAAACAAATCAGTGACGGAGAGGGTGAAGTTTAAATGCATTAAACCGCTAAATTGGATAGTTTATATAATCTATACACCGTGTTTGAACCAGTCAAAGATCAGGCCTACATATAATAACAGCTGCAAAATTTGCTGCAAATACGCACTCTTTATAAATGGTTTTAATTTAAATGTAAAACTATTGTGAGTCTTTCTTACCGACATTTTGAATTCAATATTCTAATACACCCGCACTATATAGCCTAGTTTAAAATATCTCGTTATATTGAACGATATATCACTGTATTTTTTGCAACGTTAGGAGAATAAGCATTGCGCATTGCGCATTGTAACGTATGCAACGTTAGGAGAGTAAGCAAAGCAATGCAAAATATTTCAGATGTGTGCGTTATTTTCACATTTAAGGGGTATTAGAATAGAAATAGAACATCGTTTACGGTGAATTATCTATAATATATCACGGTTTGTCGTTCAATTGTAAACAATAATTTCACTCGCACTTTGGGCTCGTGAAATTATTGTTTACAATTGAACTCCAAACCGTGATATATTAAACGATAATTCACAGTAAACGATGTTCTAGTTCTTAAATAAAGTAATCAAAACATAACTTGAAGCACATCAACTACTGGTAATATTTTAAGTGTGTGTAAATTCGTGAGTTTAATAGGCACATATGTATAATAGTATTAACTTAACACATTATTTTTTTAATGGCCATGTAGGCCTACAGCCAATAAACTTTAGTATTGAGTTCTGGAAAAAACGGTGAAAGAATCATCAAAATCGTTATTATGACATCATGGTTCTAAATTACCACATATGACCTACTGATAAATATCATTTAAAGCAAAGAAAAGCAATGCACTATCCCTTACTGGTCATATAATGCACTATCCCTTACTGGTCATATAATGCACTATCCCTTACTGGTCATATAATGCACTATCCCTTACTGGTCATATAATGCACTATCCCTTGCTGGTCATATAATGCATTATTACACTTTAGAATACTCATTTTTTCATACAGTTGCTGTTATTTTGTTCCTGTAAATCATTTAATTATCATATTAATAAATATTCTATAAAGTATATGGTAATTTAGAACTATGATGTCATATCAAACATGGCGGCTTCCATATTCGTTTCAAATGAACCTTCAAATGATCATATCTTCTTTGTTTATTATCAGATTTTGATAATTAGTTTATCCTATTCCAAGTTTTTCAGAACTCTCAATAATAAAGATTGTTTGACTGTACATCAGCAGTTTTGAAATAGAATGATAAGATGGTAACATTTGAGTGAGAAAAACCGACCCTTTTTTGTGCATGGTTAATATGTTTACATTTCTATTTGTTTATAGGTTATTTTTATTAGCAGTATTTAGACAAAGTTAGTTATAAGCTTTGTAAACCACGTTACGAATATCATGTGGTTATTAATCATTTAAACAGGATGAACAAGTTGATAATGAATGGAGTATTGTCACAGAACTTGAAGATCGCATGGCATCTACAGTCGACAGTTCGACGCGTGTTTACAACTTGCATATAATCCATTTACAAAATCACGAACGCGTTAATAAACTTTTGTTTAAATGGACATAAACTTCAGTGTTAGATTTTAACTGAGGCGTTTTATAAATAACAATTTAAAGCTACACAGACCCTATTTGTGTGTGTCATGTTGTGATTTGTAATGTCATGTCACTCATTCATGGTTTTAAAGCGAGCACACTACAATGTGACTCTTTATGTGCCCCTCCTGATGGAATATTACGTAATGTGGCGGTAGGATAAGCAAACGCATCGTTAAATGCACATATCTTGTTCCCGAATTATTAATAGACATAGCAACTGATGACAGTATGTCCCTTCATATCACACATTGTCGATTGTCTAATCTATTACAGAATCATGATCCTTTGTTTGACTTAGAATTTTTAACTCCGATATTATAATTTCATGCATTGTTATTACACTTGGCATACAGTTCACACGTGAGGATATAATGTGTCCTGCGTCAAACGTTTTCGATTCTGCAGTTGTTGTTGTTTTTACAGAATTATAGACCTTTTTTTACTTAGAATTTATACAAATAAAATTATATATTGTATTCAGTAGTTTATACACATATGTATTATATTTATGAGAGTTGTTGGCCAATAACTATTAAGCGTTAAACTGCTCTATACATAATAAACACGTATTGTTTTTTTGATTGTTACCTCATGGCTTGGTATGCGTGAAGACTCTGGTTCGAACGCCACCAAATATTCTATATTTATAAAACATAATCTAAAGCACTCTACGATATCTTTAGGTTTTCTTTAAACTCGTCCTATGAAACAATAGTGGTTCCATCGAAGATTCTTCTTGAACTTCGCCGATCAATTGTCCAGCCTTGCAACGTCCATTTACGGTCCAAGTTCATGAGCAGTGTTGCACTATCAAGTGGGCATCCATTCATGCTGATGAGCAGTTTCACTAGCATAGGGGCATCCATTCAGGTAGATGAGCAGTTGCACTATCATAGGGGCATCCATTCATGTCGATGAGCAGTTGCACTAGCATAGTGGCATCCGTTCATGTCGATGATCAGTTGCACTAGCATAGGGGCATCCATTCATGCCGATGAACAGTTGCACTAGCATAGGGGCATCCATTCATGTCGATGAGCAGTTGCACTAGCATAGGGGCATCCATTCATGCCGATGAGCAGTTGCATTAGCATAGGGGCATCCATTCAAGTCGATGAGCAGTTGCACTAGCATAGGGGCATCCATTCATGTCGATGAGCAGTTGCACTAGCATAGGGGCATCCATTCATGTCGATGAGCAGTTGCACTAGCATAGTGGCATCCATTCAGGTAGCTGAGCAGTTGCACTAGTATATGGGAATCCATTCATGTCGATGAGCAGTTGCACTAGCATACTGCATCCTTTCGGGTAGATGAGCAGTTGCACTATCATAGGGGCATCCATTCATGTCGATGGGCAGTTGAACTAGCATAGGGGTATCCATTCATGCCGATGAGGAGTTGCACTAGAATAGGGGCATCCATTCATGTCGATGAGCAGTTGCACTAGCATAGGGGCATCCATTCATGTCGATGGGCAGTTGCACTAGCATAGGGGCATCCATTCATGCCGATGAGCAGTTGCACTAGCATAGGGGCATCCATTCATGTCGATGAGCAGTTGCACTAGCATAGGGCATCCATTCAGGTAGATGAGCAGTTGCACTAGCATATGGGAATCCATTCATGTCGATGAGCAGTTGCACTAGCATACTGCATCCATTCAGGTAGATGAGCAGTTGCACTATCATAGGGGTATCCATTCTTGTCGATGAGCAGTTGCACTAGCTTATGTGAATCAATTCAGGTCGATGAGCAGTTGAACTAGAATAGGGGCATCCATTCATGTCGAGATGAGCAGTTGCACTAGCATAGGGGCATCCATTCATGTCGATGAGCAGTTGCACTAGCATAGGGCATCAATTCAGGTAGATGAGCAGTTGCACTAGCATAGGGGCATCCATTCAGGTCGATGAGCAGTTGCAAGAGCATAGGGGCATCCATTCAGGTAGATGAGCAGGTGCACTAGCATATTGGCATCCATTCAGGTAGATGAGCGGTTGCACTAGCATACTGGCATCCATTCAGGTAGATGAGCAGTGGCACTATCATAGGGGCATCAATGCAGGTAGATGAGAGCAGTTGCACTAGCATACTTGCATCCATTCAGGTAGATGATCAGTTGCACTAGCATACTGGCATCCGTTCAGGTAGATGAGCAGTTGCACTGTCATAGGGGCATCCATTTAGGTAGATGAGCAGTTACACTAACATAGGGGCATCCATTCAGGTAGATGAGCAGTTGCACTATAATAGGGGCATCCATTTAGGTAGATGAGCAGTTACACTAGCATAGGGGCATCCATTCAGGTAGATGAGCAGTTGCACTAGCATGGGGGCATCCATTCAGGTAGATGAGCAGTTACACTAGCATAGGGGCATCCATTCATGTAGATGAGCAGTTGCACTATCATAGGGGCATCCATTTAGGTAGATGAGCAGTTAGCATAGGGGCATCCATTCAGGTAGATGAGCAGTTGCACTAGCACAGGGGCATACAATCAGGTAGATGAGCAGTTGCACTAACATATGGGAAACATTCATGTCGATGAGCAGTTGCACTAGCATACAGGAAACCATTCATGTCGATGAGCAATTGCACTAACATACTGGCATTCATTCAGGTAGATGAGCAGTTGCACTAGCATAGGGGCATCCATTCATGTCGATGGGCAGTTGCACTAGCATATGGAAAACCATTCATGTCGATGAGCAGTTGCACTAGCATAGTATTATACATTCAAGTTGATGAGCAGTTCCACTAGCTTTGTAGCATCCATTCAAGCTGATGAGAAGTTGCACAAACCTAGTAGCATGTTTTCAAGTCGATGAGCAAACCTAGTAGCATCTATTCAAGTTTATAAACTGTTCCACTAGTCAAGTAGTATCCATTCAAGTTGATGAGCAGTAACGCTAGCCTAAGTTGATGAACAGTTACACTAGTCAAGTATTATCTATTCAAGCTGATGAGCAGTTGCACTAGTCAAATAGCATCCATTCAAGCTGATGAGAAGTTGCACTATCATAGGGGCATCAATGCAGGTAGATGAGAGCAGTTGCACTAGCATACTGGCATCCATCCAGGTAGATGAGCAGTTGCACTATCATAGGGGCATCCATTCAGGTAGATGAGCAGTTGCATTATCATAGGGGCATCCATTTAGGTAGATTAGCAGTTGCACTAGCATAGGGGCATCCATTCAGGTAGATGAGCAGTTACACTAGCATAGGGGCATCCATTCAGGTAGATGAGCAGTTGCATTATCATTGGGGCATCCATTTAGGTAGATGAGCAGTTGCACTAGCATAGGGGCATCCATTCAGGTAGATGAGCAGTTGCACTAGCATATGGGCATTTATTCAGGTAGATGAGCAGTGTCACTAATCAAGTAGCACCCATTCAAGTTGATGAGCAGTTGCACTAGTCGAGTAGCACCCATTCAAGTCGATGAGCAGTTGCACTAGTCAAGTAGCATCCATTCAAGTTGATGAGCAGTTGCACTAGTCAAGTAGCACCTATTCAAGTTGATGAGCAGTTGCACTAGTCAAGTAGCATCCATTCAAGTTGATGAGCAGTTGCACTAGTCAAGTAGCATCCATTCAAGTTGATGAGCAGTTGCACTAGTCAAGTAGCATCCATTCAAGTTGATGAGCAGTTGCACTAGTCAAGTAGCATCCATTCAAGTTGATGAGCAGTTGCACTAGTCAAGTAGCATCCATTCAAGTTGATGAGCAGTTGCACTAGTCAAGTAGCATCCATTCAAGATGATGAGCAGTTGCACTAGTCAAGTAGCACCTATTCAAGTTGGTGAGCAGTTGCACTAGTCGAGTAGCACCCATTCAAGTTGATGAGCAGTTGCACTAGTCAAGTAGCACCTATTCTAGTTGGTGAGCAGCTGCACTAGTCGAGTAGCATCCATTCAAGTTGATGAGCAGTTGCACTAGTCAAGTAGCATCCATTCAAGTTGGTGAGCAGTTGCACTAGTTAAGTAGCATCCATTCAAGATGATGAGCAGTAACGCTAGCCTAAGTTGATGAGCAGTTACATTAGTCAAGTATCATCTATTCAAGCTGATGAGCAGTTGCACTAGTCAAGTAGCATACATTCAAGTTGATGAGCAGTTGCACTAATCAAGTAGCACCCATTCAAGTTGATGAGCAGTTGCACTAGTCGAGTAGCATCCATTCAAGTTGATGAGCAGTTGCACTAGTCAAGTAGCATCCATTCAAGTTGATGAGCAGTTTCACTAGTCGAGTAGCACCCATTCAAGTCGATGAGCAGTTGCACTAGTCAAGTAGCATCCATTCAAGTTGATGAGCAGTTGCACTAGTCAAGTAGCACCTATTCAAGTTGATGAGCAGTTGCACTAGTCAAGTAGCATCCATTCAAGTTGATGAGCAGTTGCACTAGTCAAGTAGCATCCATTCAAGTTGATGAGCAGGTGCACTAGTCAAGTAGCACCCATTCAAGTTGACAAGCAGTTGCACTAGTCAAGTAGCATACATTTAAGTTGATGAGCAGTTGCACTAGTCAAGTAGCATCCATTCAGGTAGATGAGCAGTTGCACTAGTCAAGTAGCATCCATTCAAGATGATGAGCAGTTGCACTAGTCAAGTAGCACCTATTCAAGTTGGTGAGCAGTTGCACTAGTCAAGTAGCATCCATTCAAGATGATGAGCAGTTGCAATAGTCAAGTAGCATCCATTCAAGATGATGAGCAGCTGCACTAGTCAAGTAGCACCCATTCAAGTTGATGAGCAGTTGCACTAGTCGAGTAGCACCCATTCAAGTTGATGAGCAGTTGCACTAGTCAAGTAGCATCCATTCAAGTTGGTGAGCAGTTGCACTAGTCAAGTAGCACCTATTCAAGTTGGTGAGCAGCTGCACTAGTCAAGTAGCACCCATTCAAGTTGATGAGCAGTTGCACTAGTCGAGTAGCATCCATTCAAGTTGATGAGCAGTTGCACTAGCCAAGTAGCATCCATTCAAGTTGGTGAGCAGTTGCACTAGTCAAGTAGCATCCATTCAAGATGATGAGCAGTAACGCTAGCCTAAGTTGATGAGCAGTTACATTAGTCAAGTATCATCTATTCAAGCTGATGAGCAGTTGCACTAGTCAAGTAGCATCCATTCAAGTTGGTGAGCAGTTGCACTAGTCAAGTAGCATCCATTCAAGATGATGAGCAGTAACGCTAGCCTAAGTTGATGAGCAGTTACATTAGTCAAGTATCATCTATTCAAGCTGATGAGCAGTTGCACTAGTCAAGTAGCATACATTCAAGTTGATGAGCAGTTGCACTAATGAAGTAGCACCCATTCAAGTCAATGAGCAGTTTCGCTATACTGGTAGCATCCATTTGAGTTGACGAGCAGTAGGCTAGCCTAAGTTGATGAGCTGTATCAGTGGCCGGTTCCACGTCGTTTGTCAGTCGTTGTTTCTGTCTTTTCGAATCTATAAAAGATAAGCCAATCAAAACTTAGAGGTCAAAGGTCAAAAAGAAGTGCTTTCGTGCTTTCGTGTCCATATTTCGTGTTCGGTAAATAACTTTGACATTCATTGACGGATTTTCAAATAACTTCACACAAATGGTACTACAACAAGATGACGTGTCGCGCGCAAAATTCAGGTATGAGGCTCAGAGGTCAAGGTCAAACTTAGAGGTCAAAGGTCAAAAAGAAATGCTTTTGTGTCCATATTTCGTGTCCGGTCAATACCTCTGACATTCATGGACGGATTTTCAAATAACTTGGCACAAGTGTTCACCACAACAAGACGACGTGTCTTGCGCAAAATGCAGGTCCGTGGCTCAAAGGTCGAGGTCACACTTAGAGGTCAAACTCAAAAAGAAGTACTTTCATGTCCATATTTCGTGTCCGGTAAATAACTATGACATAACCTGGCAGAAATGTTCACCATAAGAAGATGACCCAGGTCTTGTGGAAACCCAGGTCTTGTGGAAATACATACACATACTTCGGGGAGCATTTGTAAGTTACAGTGACATTTCTTGTTCTTAACTAAAGTAGTTAATTTCTATTACTTTGCTATTTCTGCATGCTTATGACCCGTTTGCAGCCGCAGGCCCCCGCCCAAACCCGCCCCCACCGTTTGCAGCGGCAACCCCCCGCCCCCTTATCCCCCCTTACCCCCTTACCCCCCCCACCCCCACCCCCCACCCCCACCACCCACCCTTAGCTTAGTGGATGGTCAAACCTGGAATTATTGGATTGTGCAGCTTTAACCGATAGTTCAACGCAGTACATCAAGTCAAATATGTCGTTTTATTGTAAAATTTATGTCTGAAAGTTAAACCGATTATTGAACCCACATCAAAGGACTTTACCTGTTAACAACTACTTTTAAATTAAGTGCATGAATATTGCGTCTCAAACAACTCTTAAAATGAATTTATATTTGGTTTCAGTTAAACTATCGTTTTTACGAAAATACTTCGGGCTCGTGAAATTATTGTTTACAATTGAACTCCAAACCGTGATATATTAAACGATAATTCACAGTAAATTCAGATGTGTGCGTTATTTTCACATTTTAGGGGTATTAGAATAGAAATAGAACATCGTTTACGGTGAATTATCTATCATATTTCACGGTTTGTCGTTCAATTGTAAACAATAATTTGATGAGCAGTTGCACTAGTCGAGTAGCACCCATTCAAGTCGATGAGCAGTTGCATTTTTTCTATTAATTTCTTTCTCTATATATGCTATATATATAATAAACAATGAAAGTTGATTTAATGCCCCAACTTGTGCTTAAAATGCATATTGCATCGAAATGTTTTTCATTGTCACAGGTTGGATATCAGCAATTCAAATTGCTGAAGTACCTTAAAGTGTTAAAGATATTGTTTTTAATAAACGTTAAGCAAATTTTTTGTTTTCTAAGTGAAAAGACCCATTGACCAAACTTTAAAGTTGCATCACTTATAGTTCTTCAGATATTGTTGACAGAAACAAAAGTTAAACGTTTAATATTTTGCTGTTTTAGTTATTTTCTGTCTCTTTAATCCTCAAGGTCATGGACATACGTGGGTGTGTTGAAAGTACATGGCCTAATACACCAGTATAGTAGTGTCTAATACACCATACACCAGTATGGTACATTGCTAATACACCAGTACATTGCCTAATACACCAGTACAGTACATGTCCTAATACACAAGTACAGTACATGACCTAATACATCAGCACAGTGCATTGCCTAATAAACAAGTACAGTACACGACCTAATACACCAGTATAGTGCATTGCCTAATACACCAGTATAGGCCTAATGCACCAGTATAGTACATGGCTTAATGCACCAGTATAGTACATAGTCTAACACACCAGTATAGTACATGGTCTAATGCACCAGCATAGTACATGGTCTAACACACCAGTATAGTACATGGCCTAATGCACCAGTATAGTACATGGCCTAATACACCAGTATAGTACATGGCCTAATGCACCAGTATAGTACATTGTCTAATGCACCAGTATAGTACATGGCCTAATGTATAGTACATTGTCTAATACACCAGTATAGTACATGGTCTAACACACCAGTATAGTACATGGCCTAATGCACCAGTATAGTACATGGCCTAATGCACCAGTATAGTACATGGCCTAATGCACCAGTATAGTACATGGCCTAATGCACCAGTATAGTACATGGCCTAATGCACCAGTATAGTACATTGCCTAATGCACCAGTATAGTACATTGTCTAATGCACCAGTATAGTACATGGCCTAATGCACCAGTATAGTACATGGCCTAATACACCAGTATAGTACATGGCCTAATACACCAGTATAGTACATGGCCTAATGCACCAGTATAGTACATGGCCTAATGTATAGTACATTGTCTTATACACCAGTATAGTACATGGCCTAACGCACCAGTATAGTACATGGTCTAACGCACCAGTATAGTACATTGCCTAATACACCAGTATAGTACATTGCCTAATGCACCAATATAGTACATGGCCTAATGCACCAGTATAGTACATTGTCTAATACACCAGTATAGTACATGGCCTAATGCACCAGTATAGTACATGGCCTAATGCACCAGTATAGTTCATGGCCTAATACACCAGAATAGTACATGGTCTAATACACCAGTATAGTACATGACCTAACACACTTGTATAGTACATAGTCTAACACACCAGTATAGTACATGGCCTAATACACCAGTATAGTACATGGCCTAATGCACCAGTATAGTACATGGCCTAATGCACCAGTATAGTACATTGCCTAATACACTAGTATAGTACATGGCCTAATGCACCAGTATAGTACATTGCCTAATACACCAGTATAGTACATGGCCTAATACACCAGTATAGTACATGGCCTAATACACCAGTATAGTACATGGCCTAATACACCAGTATAGTACATGGCCTTATACACCAGTATAGTACATTGCCTAATACACCCAATGACCAAATCAATGATAGTTTAAAGATATTTTTGACAGAATTTAACATTTTGAATAACTGACGCGCGACCGGTCGGGCATACGCCATTGTGCCGACTATGACTTGCTTTTCGTTAAAGCGGCTCGACGAAAACCGTTTTCTGAACTCTAAAAATCGTTTCCGTGCTATCAAGTGTACGTGCACATACGTGTAAGTGAACTGCCGTGTAAATGTACATACACTGAAGTGCACTGTCGTGTAAATGTACATACATTGAAGGAACTGAAGTGTCAATGTACATACATTGAAGTGCACTGCTGTGTAAATGTACATACATTGAAGGAACTGAAGTGTCAATGTACATACATTGAAGTGCACTGCTGTGTAAATGTACATACATTGAAGGAACTGCCGTGTAAATGTACATACATTGAAGTGCACTGCTGTGTAAATGTATATACTTTGAAGAAACAGACGTGTACATGTACATACACTGAAGTGAACTGCCGGGTAAATGTACATACATTGAAGGAACTGCTGTGTAATTGTATATACATTGAAGGAACTGCCGTATAAATGTACATACGTTGAAGGAACTGCCGTGTAAATGTATATACATTGAAGGAACAGACGTGTAAATGTACATACACTGAAGTGAACTGCCGTGTAAATGTACATACATTGAAGGAACTGCTGTGTAAATGTATATACTTTGAAGGAACAGACGTGTAAATGTACATATACTGAAGTGAACTGTCGTTGAAATGTACATACATTGAAGTAATGCTGTGTAATTGTATATACATTGAAGGAACAGACGTGTAAATGTACATATATTGAAGGAACTGCCGTGTAAATGTACATACATTGAAGGAACTGAAGTGTAAATGTACATACATTTTAGGAACTGCCGTGTAAATGTATATACATTGAAGGAACAGACGTGTAAATGTACATACACTGAAGTGCATTGACGTGTAATTGATACACAGAAGTGTATTGACGTGTAAATGTGCATACATTGAAGTGCACTGACGTGTAAATGTGCATACATTGAAGTGCATTGACGTGTAAATGTGCATACATTGAAGTGCGTTGACGTGTAAATGTGCATACATTGAAGTTCATTGACGTGTAAATGTGCATACATTGAAGTGCGTTGACGTGTAAATGTGCATATATTGAAGTGCGTTGACGTGTAAATGTGCATACATTCAAGTGCACTGACGTGTAAATGTACATACATTCAAGGAACTGACGTGTAAGTGTACATATATTGAAGTGCACTGACGTGTAAATGTACATACATTGAAGTGCGCTGACGTGTAAATGTACATACATTGAAGTGCATTGACGTGTAAATGTACATACATTAAAGTGCATTGACATGTTAATGTACATACATTGAGGTGCAGTGCCGTGTAAATGTACATACATTGAGGTGCAGTGCCGTGTAAATTTACATACATTGAAGTGTACTGACGTGTAAATGTACATACATTGAAGTACACTGACGTGTAAATGTACATACATTGAAGTGCACTGACGTATAAATGTACATACATTCAATGAACTGGCGTGTAAGTGTAAATTCATTGAAGTGCATTGACGTGTAAATGTACATACATTGAAGTACACTGACGTGTAAATGTACATACATTGAAGTGCACTGACGTATAAATGAACATACATTCAAGGAACTGACGTGTAAGTGTACATAAATTGAAGTGCACTGACGTGTAATTGTACATACATTGAAGTGCACTGACGTGTAAATGTACATACATTGAAGTGCATTGACGTGTAAATGTACATACATTGTAGTTCTCTGACGTGTAAATGTACATACATTGACGTGCATTGACGTGTGAATGTACATAAATTGAGGTGCAGTGCCGTGTAAATATACATACATTGAAGTGCAGTGTCGTGTAAACGTACATACATTGAGGTGCAGTGTCGTGTAAATGTACATACATTGAGGTACAGTGCCGTGTAAATGTTCATACATTGAGGTGCAGTGTCATGTAAATGTACATACATTGAGGTGCAGTGTCGTGTAAATGCACATACACTGAGGTGCAGTGCCGTGTAAATGTACATACATAGAAGGAACTGATGTGTAAGTGGACATCCACAGCAGTCATAGCATGCAAATGAACAAATTAGTGTCATTATTTTCAACCCGATTACTCGGGTCATTATACCAAATGGAGTGTCGTGGTTTGTGAAAAGTAGGGCCCCGATACATCAGACTGAATCAAAATCAGGAGTTGCCAATGTTCATCTATTCACCTATGTTAATATTATTTCTTTACGGTCAAACGTAGCCATATTTATATGTATAGTATAAAAGTTCTATTTGCCGACAACTTGGCTTGGATGTTTTATTATTTTTATGTCACAAAGGGTATTTGATAGGGTACACAGTCGTTTGAAATAACCAATCTGAATAGCACACATGATACAATACAAGTTTAGGTTCATATCATTTTATATTACTTTTTTTTCAGCGTATCGCCTCTTTTGAAGTATTTGATTAAAAGATCAGAGTTCTTGTGTTTAGTTATATTATCTTTTGTATGAACAAGTTATGAACAATCAATGACGCCTTTCAGTATGGCATATCAAGTATTTAAAATCTACACTTGCGATACTTATACTAGCTTAGGAAATAATGTGAATCTATACACATTAGTCGGCCAACTCAATGGTAACCCTTTGCTTGGTGAATTCATACAATCTAAGACGTTGTTGTTATAAATAACATTTGAAAGCTGTTAAAAATATCCACCATTTTGGGGATGATATGAACTAGCCGGATCAAGCGTTCAAATTTGGATTTTTTTTAAACCCTTTAAACTAAACATGCACTAACTGAATTTATTTACACATTGCAAAAATGCATTCGAATAGTTAACAACGAAATACAAACAGAAAATAATGATAATAACAAATATTCATGTTAATTCAATTAAAAAATAAGTATAGACAACGTGAGTAAAGTAGTGCATTAGTATTCAATGATAGGTTGTCATCCATATTTTATAATTATATTAAGGGAATTTTGGGACATGACTACTGTATTTTATAAATTTTAGCCAAACATTCTTTAAGGTATAATAAAGACGTTTAAATCATAATTTCCGCAATTTAGTGTTTTTTTATTCAGGTATTATCTGTTTTGTTATAAAATGTATGATATTCAAATAGATATTAATACACTGGTGTATTACGTGATATTAATACACTGGTGTATTACGTAATATTAATACACTGGTGTATTACGTTTCCTAAACACAATACCAGTATGACAGCACACTGTTTGCTCTCAATTATGCATGCCTTTATCAGATAATGAAACGACGTTCAGCTTTTTATGCTACATACCATCTAGTAGATTTGCACATGATTTTGACTAATCCACTGAAAAGCGTGATGTCGACTAGACCCTGAACTCAACAATCTATGAAAGTATTTATCGAATCCGATCTTAAATACAGGAGATATAACGATAACAAGATTTCTATATATACTATATTCCCAGTGGTGTCTAAACAAGTTTCTTCATTTCGTCTTATCATTAATAATAAACAACTTTCAAAATAGTTGTTGCTATATACAATTATACATAATAAAGCAATAATTATGTTGTTTTCACGTTCTATCTGAAGTAAGATCAAATATTCTTGCATACCGGACAAGGATATCCGCCATTTTACCGGGGCTAGATATTTCCATCTCACCCTAGGGTCGAGATCAAATTCACGCGCGCCAACAAACGGTATGCAGGAAAACATGCAAAACATAAGTAGCTGGCGGCGTCAACGCACAACATGTCTCTGATATGCAAGAAAAAGAATCTATCATGGGTAATCGGTTCAGATAGGGAATTCCAACCCTCGGTATAAGTGTTTTAATCGGAACCTCGGCAGAGCCTCGATTCCGATAAAAACACTTATACCTCGGGTTGGAATTCCCTATCTTCACCGGATACCCATGAAAGATTCTTATAATACAATACCGTAACCAGAACCTTTTCCCCCAATATGATCAACTATTGTATTAGGTTAAACAAGGCAAATTCTGTAGACACAATTGATATATTGTCATTTGGAATATTATTGTTTTCCTATTACATACATAGCTCGTCTTCAGTTCAAGCAAACCCGCAGGCACTGTTTATCTACGCGGAGGCATATAATTTGAATGCTGTTCGGCTGCCACTTGTGCTATTTTAAGCTCAGAAATCTGGCCAGCCTTCAATTTTGGGTTTGCTCCCCGCCGCAAAAATCTTCTTCTCTGAAACTACAAGAGCCAACAGTTTAATATTTTGTATTTACACTCAGCTTATGGTCCTCTACCAATTTTGTTCAAATGGGGGCACTCCACAGTTTAATGTACATTTCTCAATCATCAAACACTTGACAAGCTCTTAGCCTGAATCCTTGAGCAAAAATAAATCACATCATCATTGTGTCATACATTTCTTAGAAGACAATAAAATTACCCATGTTTCCATACCAAATAAAAGTATCAAAAAGCATTTTCTGTACAACTTTAGTCCCATTTCTTTAAGATTACCCCACCCCTTAAAACATGCTAAAAATGCAATTTTAGCAATATTTCAAATGTCAATAAATAAAAATAAAAAAAATTCCTACACATATCAGGGTCATGTCTGCACTCATAATGCTCTTGCATATCAGGAAATGCTAAATTTTACATACCTAGTCCGGCATTTTAAAAAGTTATTCCACGCTGATCTCCTCGTCAGTGAAAATCAGCCATTTTAACTACTTTTAGAAAGTTTTTGATTGGTTCACATTTTTCTATTTATAGCCTCCAAAAAACCCAAAGAATGCATATTCCAATACACCAAAATAAAGTTAGAAGTAATCAAAACTGAAAAAAACATCAAACATGTGCTTCATAATTATTATAAAGACCATCAATGGACCTAAAAGATGCTTAGTTGATTTCTTTCTGATTTACACCATGGACATTCATGCGAAACCATGGACATTCATGCGAAACTGAGGAGTGCCCCCAATGGTAACACTGGCGCCAAATTTGACCCCAACCCTGGGTCACGTGACAAACTTGGTTTGAGAGTTTTTATTAACGAACGTTTGATTTGCTTTAAAGCTATTCTTACTTGAGCCAAATACATCCCTCCCCCTATATCTTGGTAATTGAAGACACTTTATAAAAAACTAGTTTGATACTGCCATATCTGACACACAATCTTTCTATCCCACTCACCTCCACCCCACCCCACCATGGACACCATATAGCAAGTAGAGCGATAAAGGCTCTCTTGGGCCTCTTGTTATTTATAAATGATCGCCAACTCCTAGACTACAAAAGTTCTACAAACGAAATTCCTATGCTCAAATGTGGCAGTGCCCTGGGGTTCCAAAGTTTGTATATGGAGATTTTACATGTTTTACTTATAAACTATATGACTTTATATAGGGAATTAAAAAAAATCTGCTTCTCTGAAAGCACAAGATGTAGATCTCTCATATATTGTATGTGGCATTAGCTTATGGTCCTCTACAAAAAATGAGTATGAGAGTGGTCTACACAATTTGTTTAAATGGTGACCCTGGGGTCAAATCTTTCCCCGCCCCGTGGGGTCACCGTTTTACATAGAATAGTATAGGAAAATCTTTTTTAAAAACCTTATTCTCCAAAACCGCATGGTCAGTTTTGATCCTTAGGTCAATGATTTTGAAATTTGTTAAACTTATGATACACTTGTTCGGTATTACTGAAATAGAAAGTCCAACTGTATTATGCCTATACCATAAGGGTATCCTTTTTGTTTAATTGGTGGAGGGACTATAAACCTTAATTTTAAAGAAGTTATTTAATGGGGAAAAAAAGAAATGTCACAGTAAGTGACAAATGCCCCCGAAGTGACCTGTAAGTGTGACTTTGACCTTGGAGCAATATAAAACCAACAATAATTTAAAAAAAAAAAAAAAAAAAAAAAAGATAATTATAGAGATTATTTAACTGCTGGGATCGATTATAGGGAAATCCTTCACGAGTGGTAGACGTGTGGTTCTTTTCAAGAACGAGCGCACGCGAGTGAGTGAAAAAACAAAGCACGTCTACCATCACGTGAAGTATTACCCAATAAGCGATCCCAGCAGTTAAATAATCTATTTATTACATTTTAAATTACGTTTTTGCAAACAAATATTCGCTTTATTGAACGTTATCGGCGGATGACGTCGACGTCAGCAACACTTTGTTGACGTCACGACTCAACGTCGCAACGTTAGTTATTATTGTGTTCTAAGTTAGCAACGTTAGTTATTATTGTGTTCTGAGTTAGTTATTAATATTTAGCGATTATGAATATTCTTGCACTGAGAAATCCCGATCTGTCACGCATAGAAATGTAATAAATATATATATATTAAAAAAAATAAAAAAAATAAAAAAATATATATATATTAAAAAAACAAAAAACAAATATATTAAAATTACTAAAAAAAAAATAATATAAAAATTACAAATAAATTAAGAAATAAATGGAAAAAAAAATTAATGAAAAAATAAAATAATAATAATTGAAACAAGTTATTTGAAAATCCGTCCAGGAATGTCAGAATTATTGTCTCATACAATTTGACCTTTGACCTCTAAGTGTGACCTTCACCTTGGGCCACAGACCTGGATTTGTGCTCGACACATCGTCTTATTGTGGTGAGCACTTGTGCCAAGTAATTTGAAAATCTGTCCAGGAATGCCAGAGTTATTGACCGGACACGATTTGACCTTTGACCTATGTGTGACCTTGACCTTGGAGCCACGGACCTGAATTTTGTGCGCGACACATCATGTTGTTGTGGTGAGCACTTGTGCTAAGTTAATTCAAAATCCGTCAGGAAATGCCAGTTATTGACTGGACATGATTTGACCTTTGACCTCTAAGTGTGACCTTGACCTTGGAGTGACGGACCTGGATTTTGTGCGCGACATGTCGTCTTGTGCTGAGCACTTGTGCCATGTTATTTGAATATCCGTCCAGGAATGCCAAAGTTACTGACTGGACACAAGTTGACCTTTGACCTCTAAATATGACCTTGACCTTGGAGCCACGGACCTGGGTTTTGTGCACGACACGTCGTCTAGTTGTGGTGAGCAATTGTGCCAAGTTATTTGAAAATCTGTCTATGAATGTCAGAGTTATTAGCCGGACACGAAAGCACTTTGTTTTGATCTTTCACCTCTAAGTGTGACCTTGACCTTGGAGCCACGGACCTGGGTTTTGTGCGCGACACGTCGTCTAGTTGTGGTGAGCAATTGTGCGAAGTTATTTGAAAATCTGTCCATGAATGTCAGAGTTATTAACCGGACACGAAAGCATTTTGTTTTGACCTTTGACCTCTAAGTGTGACCTTGACCTCGTGCCACGGACCTGGATTTTATGCGCGACACGTCGTCTTGTTGTGGTGAGTAGTTGTGCGAAGTTATTTGAAAATCCGTCCATTATTGTCAGAGTGATGAAGCGGACACGATTGTACAGACGAACGGGGACGAACGGAAAGACGGTGCGACTACTATATGCCACCCTTCGAGGGCATAACAAATCACGAGAGATTATACTTAACCGTAGTTTACCAAGAAAATGTGCTGTACAGTCTTTTTTTAATTATATCGTACATGTCTATTAAAGTTACAAGTCCAAAGCGCTATTCACTGAGCCACGCCAGCTCTCGTAAAGAGAAAAGAAAATGTTAATAATTTGAGAAACGTGGAAACATATACAAGAGTAATGTTCGACATGGCGAGCCTCACACACACACACACACACACACACACACACACACTTCCCCGACCCAAAACTGTTTATTGCAATAAAAAAGTTGTGTTCATGATATATTTAAGAATTATACCACAATAGCCTAAATACACACTATGCATCGTGTAATACCCGAGGATATACACAGCTAGTCTAGTAAATATGAACTTTTACCCAGGACTAATCGCAACAGAAAATGTTATGATTGTTTCTGAATGTATAGACATAGTTTGATCTCAAATAGAAAATAGAACAAAATCGAAGCTCTTATAGTTGGTTAATTTTGTAAATTAAATTTCGTCTAAAGGACATGTCCGAATACTATACAACTTGTATAATTTCGTTTTGTAAATATAAATATATATCAATCTGATTAACATGTATATGATGTCTATCTGTTTTCAATCATTGAACTTAGTTCAGAACATATTTAAACGACACACTGTGTCAAATTAGAATGATTTTACGAATCTTATAACACACGTATCTATAAATTAAAGAGTCTTTCCTTTAGAATGAGTCTACAATACATTTGTCTTTGATTATTGCGAAATATTATTGTGAAACTGAATATATTTAACGCAATTGTTACTTTTATTTAAACACAAAAAACTGCATGTTGTTTAACTGCCCGTCCACACAATAAAAGTTATTTAGAGCCAGGGAGAGGGAAAAATACATAGGAATCCTGAATATATTTCTATTGTTCTTTAATATGCTTTGAAACAAAAATACTTAGCGGAGAAGCCATATCAAGAGCCATTCGTATGCACTTAGGTGTCACCGTGGGGTAATGTTTAGCACCTCGTTTTTTTGCCACTGACCATTCCAAGGCGGTAGCCCTATTGTCAACCCATTTTGTGTTTGTGGCGTCATATACCTTTGTTCGTTGTTGACATCGCTATTCATGTTTGTCCTTTTGCGTTTGTTTTTTTGGGTTTACCGTGAAAGCTGCATTTCCTGTCCGACCTTTATACTTATTTTAGTAATCCAGGGGTCGTGCGTTCTATCCCAGCCTGGACCGAATTTGGATTATTTTCTAAATACTTGAAAAAGAATGTCACACCTGACCAGTCTTCCGCGAGGATTAATAAATGCATATACACATGGGCACTTGCTTGTAGAAGCCGTTCTCCATTCAATTATAATGTTCGGTATATATGACGTTCCGCTACCAATTCAAATGCTTGAAATGGAATCTGAGATGGAACCTTAGACTAGTATGTCAAAAGAATATTTTGATGAATCTATCAGATATAAATCATGAGACTGAACCGGGAAATCAAGAAGCAAACAAGTCGATCAATCTTTTGATTGAACTTTTAGAAGGAAATGAAGGTAGTCAAGATGTCCGATCACTCTAAGTTTCTGATCAGGTGAATGCCAAACTGAGCCAGAATAAATCCTCTGCTTCAAAGTCTAGAACCTCAAAACTCTGGCTACAATATCTGGACATGGTGCAAAGATTACGTACATTTATTAAAGCAGAGCTCATTGGCAATTGGGCCCTTCATCTCAAATCTGTGTCAAGAATGTTGCCATAGTTGGCGGCTGCTGGTCAATCTCTACATAAAGGCTGGATATTCATACTTTCAAAACATTTATAAAATGACGATCACGAAATGTACACACATTTTATGGAAGGGTTTCATTTAGTGCGTGTAAGTGATCGTTATTGGGCAGTTCTGTCGACCGATCTCATGATAAAGCAAATGCTCATGAGCAAATACAGTGGGTGGCCTAACAAGGGGAAGGGTTATGGTAGAACTACAAAGGTCTGCCTGACTTCTCTAAACTTGGACAGCTTGAGCAGAAACATGTACCAATGAAGATATGCAGGAATTCACTTGTGTGACTCGCGTCGAGTGAACAGACAAAGAGAACAGTAATTAAGTCAAGAAAACACAGGGATGATATTGATATGAAAAAATATATGCGAAGATGTCGTAGAAGAACGCCTTTCTTCAATGGATATGATACGAAGCATTTCAAGCGGAGTAACAGAAGACAACATTTTAAATGAAAATCTTATAGGCGTGAGAGGTGTTGCAACTTATAATTACCTCTTATGTACAGACTCAATACAACCGAGTCTGCTACTTTTCTCTCTTGTTTGTGTTTGTTGCTTCTAAGTATTTATTGACATTCACACTATCGTTTGTTTAGTGCTGTGTGGCGGTCGTAAGCCCATTCTGTGTTGCTTTAAAGTAGAATATCCCTTAAGCCGGTGCTAAAAGTCGTGAGAGGTGTTACATCGTATCATTACCTCTCATGAACAGACTCAATAAAACCGATTCTACTACTTTTCTCTCTTGTTTGTGTTTGCTGCTTCCAATGGATCACCTTTTCAGTATTTATAAGGATATTTGACAAAAAGTTATCAACTATGTCTGGGAAAGGGTGTTTGCGTGCTCATTCAATCATTCAAGACAATGTTCAGGCCGCGACTCTTGACACAATAGTATCTGTAAAAATATATGTGAAGCGCATTCAGCTGATCCACAGTTTTTGTTTCAACATCGTGTGTATGCTGCAAGAGACAGGATAAGTCGAGAAGAGCTAGCTTCCCTGTTCACGTATAAGTTATCCATGCATCCACCATTTCCACTTGTTACAGACGGTTTGATTCGAGTTGCAAATAAACCTCAATTTGCTTATGCAATGTTCAACTTTGTTGGCAAGCTAGCAACTACGGGAGGTACCCATCAATCAAAGTATGTCTCAAGGTGGGTCGCTTCTTCAGAGAATACCATAGATTCACGGTTTAACATATCAAACAATTATATGTACTTTAATGACAAGAATTTTGGAAAGTATGTTGTACTGGTAGTTGTGTTTGATGGAGATCCGGACTTTTTACCAACACAACATACTGCACATTTGCGAAGAAACAAGGATATTGTTGGAATTACTGTGAATTTAAAGCAAATATAACCATGGATATGAATAAAAATGTTTCTAAAGAATTCTACAATCATCATTTCATTTACATGTTTAGTGAGTACTTAGTGTCACATGAAACGGAAACAAACAGTGCAGACAGCGATGATGATCTGCTCATTGTTACAAGTAGAACAACAAACCATCTTCTAGAGCAAAAGTCAAACCAAAACCAAAGAAAATTTCAAAAAATAAAATAAAACTTCCAGAAGGTTGCCGTCAGTGATAATTATATTACTCACTAAAACAAAACTTCCACTCACATCTAACAACCACAGATTCAAGTTTGGAAAGGGAATACTAATATCGATCTTCAGGAGTGGGGGTGAACGATTTCAAAGGGAAAACTTAGTATTGCAAACAGAAAAGGAAACACCAGCTCCTGACAGACTCTTGCAGGTTATCATATGCAAGTGAATAACTGACTGTCATACTAGTCGTTGTACATGCAAAAGACACGGGTTGGATTGTTCAGCAATGTGTGATGAATGTAGAGGAATCAGCTGTCTGAATTCTGAAATCCAGATAAAAACTTCTGAATATGAATAACTATATAATATAATAACAATATTATATAACAAATATGGATATGAATTTCTTCTGTACAATGAAACATATGCAAAAAAAAATATTCAGATGAATGGGATACTGGTTTTAGCTTGAAATGTGTAGACATTTATACAGCAAGGGGTTTACCAGATCGTTATATAAGGACAGCGAACACAATTGTGGCTTTTATGATACTGCATAATTATGGATGGATATAAATAGTACATCATGTCGGTAAATGTAGATAATTTTTTAAAAGTTGACACTTTTTTGGACAAAAAAAACATAGTAGAATGCATTTAAACAATATGATAAGTTTAAATTATGATATCTGTAGGGTTATACTGTTTTTGCGGTGGGTGGGGTAATCGAACATCGTTTAAGACCTTTTATGGCGATTTTAGGTATATGTTAAAGCATTAAAGTGAAATTTACTTTATAATATGTTGTTATTTTAAAGTAAATTTGTTAACGGTGTGCCAGAAAACTAACAAACATGATAAAAATTAACTTAATGTGTCACTGTCCGGTAAAAATTTCATTTATGAAAAAGGTGATATATTTATATCGTTTTTTTTTCAAAAACCTTTACTTCGATTATTTTTTCTCTACTTTTATTTCCTCATTCTGTGTGGTTTTCCCTTTGGAAAAAAATTAGTTTCAATTGTGTACTAATTTGTCCTGGGTTCGGCCCATATTTTCATTTATTTACTAGACTAAGCATATGTTAGTTATTATGGTATAAATACAATAGAGCATGAGTCTTGCACGTGTACTAACGCTCGTGCATTATCTCCCCGTACACGTGCAAGACTCATGCTCTATCCTATACATAGAACATCGTTTACTGTGAATTATCGTTTAAAGATGCTCTTCCTATATATTTTTGTCCACCAATTGATATAAACTTTACTTAATTGTAAAGAGGACTATGAAAAAGGTGAACGGCAATAATGTCACCCCATGTAATATGCGTGTTGCTGGGGAAAAAAAGGATAGAAAAGATCGGATTTTTGAAATTGTATTCGTAATTGTTTTAGACAAGCCGATTACGGAGATTTTCCGATCTTATTCGTTTACAATCGGAACTGCATCGTCGGATTGGCGACGAGTTCCGATCGATTCGTTTACTTTCGGAACTGCCCCGAGTAGTTTGTAATGGCATTGCGCATGTCCGATAAAATCGTAAAAACTCGTAGTTCTCCGGCAGGAATAAAATTGCTGGGCAGCATTTTATTCAAGATATTGTTTTGATCATAATTAATAATTTACAGAACTGGAATACGAACCTTGTTGCTTCTTAGAATACTCATAAAATAGCTTTGCATACATATAACTGCAGTAATATTGAGTATTTAATATTTTACATTAAAAATCGCGTAGATATAGGTAGTGCCTCTTTAATATATCACGGTTTGGAGTTCAATTGTAAACAATAATTTTTCGTGAAATCGAAATCTTTCGCATTGCTTTGCTCACTCTCCTAACGTTGCATACGTTACAATGTGCAATGCGCAATGACCAATGCTTATTCTCCTAACGTTGCAAAAATTACAGTGATATATCGTTCAATATAACGAGATATTTTAAACTAGGCTATATAGTGCGGGTGTATTAGAATTGTTCATTTATAGGAAAGTTCTTTGAATACGAACAAAATCACTAAGGAACAATTTTCCATTTATGGGAAATAACTGATTTAAAACAAATTCCTACCGACGACCTACTTTAATTTTATTGATTTATTAAATACAAATCGAACCCTTGATATCGTGCATTGAAATCAAAACGAGCACTTAGGGCAGCTATGCTAACCTAACCTCTAGACCACCGCAGAATATTATAGCGGTAGGTCAAATTTATGTGATCATATATTATATTCAGTCAGTCAACGCCAGCACCTGATTGGTTGTCTTGCACGATACGCTGCTTTATGCTGATAATGTATTGCGGGAAATCAGCATATAACTAAGTGCACTAGTCTTGATCATCTTCGACGCTTGATTGTAAATACAAACGTTTGTCTTGAAACAAGCAAGCGTCGCAGATGATGAACCTGCAAACATTACCTTAAACTTGTCGCTAGATGGGGCTCAGCTATACTGGGGTGTCGCCATTTTGAAAATGACGATGGCACCATATTGAAATGACGATGGTGGCAACTGGCGCAGGTAGAACCTACGCCTAAAACCACACCATGCAATATCACTGAACAGAGAATGCAAGAGACGGAATTCAAACAAACTCCGTCCAAAATATCAATGATATAATTTAGTCCAATGCAATTGTCTACTTTGCTGGATATTTAATGACTGAATATAGAGGCCTACCACCTCGCATACCCTTTGTGGTATAGTAGGGTTTACCACCTCGCATACACTTGGTGGTATAATAGGGTCTACTACCACGCATACACTTTATGGTATAGTAGGGGTCTATCACCACGCATACACTTTGTGGTATATTTTGAGGATGTTTCAATGCAGAGACGTAATGTAGTGTTGTTACTTGTCTGATTAATGGTAATATATTCTTTACTGCACAATATAATTATATTGTTTTTTATTATACAGGTCCTTGCTGAACAGCATAACGACATGAAAAGTTTAGTAGCCGCTGTGACCAAGGGGCTTAACTCTGACCACAACAAGGCACAGGCACTTTACTGCTGGCTGGCTAGCCAAGATTTAATAACGTTTGAAAAAAGCAGTAAAAGTAAAAATTCTCCTCCTGGACGATTGAAACAACTGTTGGAGAAAAAGATGTCATACTGCCTTGTCTATATGGATATGCTTAAGTAAGATTACATTTTCAAACAGAAAAGTTTTAGTCCAAACGCTTCGACGTAAAGTTAAAAGTCAACTATAGTCTTCTGTAGTTATTACTACATGATTGTCTTCTGTAGTTATTACTACATGCTTGTCTTCTGTAGTTATGACTACATGATTGTCTTCTGTAGTTATTACTACATGATTGTCTTCTGTAGTTATTACTACATGATTGTCTTCTGTAGTTATAACTACATGATTGTCTTCTGTAGTTATAACTACATGATTGTCTTCTTTGTCTTCTGTAGTTATTACTACATGATTGTCTTCTGTAGTTATTACTACATGATTGTCTTCTGTAGTTATAACTACATGATTGTCTTCTGTAGTTATTACTACATGCTTGTCTTCTGTAGTTATGACTACATGATTGTCTTCTGTAGTTATTACTACATGATTGTCTTCTGTAGTTATTACTACATGATTGTCTTCTGTAGTTATAACTACATGATTGTCTTCTGTAGTTATAACTACATGATTGTCTTCTTTGTCTTCTGTAGTTATTACTACATGATTGTCTTCTGTAGTTATTACTACATGATTGTCTTCTGTAGTTATAACTACATGATTGTCTTCTGTAGTTATTACTACATGATTGTCTTCTGTATATTACTACATGATTGTCTTCTGTAGTTATTACTACATGATTGTCTTCTGTAGTTATTACTACATGATTGTCTTCTGTAGTTATAACTTCTATGGGTGTTTTCCCTTTTCTAATTGTTTAACTAATAAACTCAAATACGAAAACAGTGCATTGATGTAAACATTCCATTGGAATTGTCTATTGAATACGAACATCGTGTAAAATACCTATTCATACACGTTTTATCCTATTTTCAGAGTTGCTGGTTTGAAGTGTGAGCGAGTGGATGGCTATGTAAAAAGTTTGGATTATCTCCCCGGAAACACGGTTCAAACTGCCAAGTTTCAGCATTCGTGGGTGGCTGTCTGTATGGATGGTCATTATAGACTTGTTGACCCCCAGTATGGTGCCCTGAGGGACAAATTCGTGCTTGAGCACTACTTTGCCACGTCACCAGATGAGCTTATACTTTCCCATTTCCCCAAAGACAAACGGTGGTTGTTAATGAACCAGTCCGCCGCCATTGAAGGTTTTGAAGGAACTGTGAAGATCTGGCCAGCTATGTTTCATTTTAGCATTCGTCCATTAAATATGAAATCTGTGATACGTACCTATGATGGCAGATTAAGCATAACAGTATTATTGCAAAACGTGGCGGTCAATCCACAGCTAGAATATGCTGGTCCTGGACCGGAAATAGATTCGAATACCCTCGAAGAACAAATAGACCACGAAATAAGGGACGTTGACAATGCGGAAACATATCATGTGATCCTTCCACAGGAAGGCAACTATTACTTTACCGTGTTCGCCCATGTATTGGAGGACTGCATAGACATTCCAGTGTTTCAGTATAGAATTGAATATGTGGATGAGTTATTGTGAGCCACGTTATGCTGTATCAGCAAAACTGTTTCAGAAGATCGCCCAGACAATGTTGCGTGCATAGACGAATTAGACTGGAGTGGAGTGCATAATTTGATAGTCAGAATGAGGAACATCAATGACTTGCCTCGCCTGATTACTCTCTCAACTTGGTCTACAATTTGGTTCATCTTATTTTTTATTGTTGTTTCTATGTATCAGGTTTCACTACACGTATTTATGAAGGGAAATACCCTTTCAAGTAATTTTTTATGAAAATCCTACTGTTTTAAAAATCAAGCACCAGGACCAAGTTGAGAGTGATAATACGGTTAGAAGGGAGGTAATTTACATGTTACTGAAGTCTCCGATTTCAAATAATCAAGTATTGATTGATTGAAAAACGGTGAGCAAAAGACGTGCTAGTGAATTTGAAGTAAAAACCTGGTTGACAGTGAACACAATATAATGGTGTCGGGTTGTGTCACATGGACCAATGATTTATGTACGCTTACTTCTAGAACAATGTCCACTGGAATTGACATCTTCGATGTAAACATCCATTAATATAATGCCTTTGTAAATAATGATTAGCACAGACATAAATCATTTTTGCAAGATAAAGATTAAAAATTGGCATATTGAACGACAGTATTAACAAAATCAAATGTCAACAGTACTTCTTCATTTTTTTTATTTTTTTTAATAACTACACTGACAGTACAGGTTCAAAGACTTACGAATACAGTTGTTATGTTAATACGGACGTAAGTTTGAATTATTTTCATTTAAGAGTACATATTTTTTTCATAATTAAAGAAGCATGTCTTTTGAATAAAACTAGTAAGTGCGCTCGTCTCAGATTGTATTACATACCTTACTATAAATAGTAACATATTTTAGTAGAAAACTATGTTTATCTTTCTCTCTCAACATACATAAGTGGGCCATTATGGATTATGGGAAATCGTCACATGACTGTCCGCACGCGAAGACGTCAACGTCATCAAGCAACACGACGAGGAAAACTATAGAGTGGACGTTGAAATCTCAACTGCAATTTTCGCTGTCCAGTAAAAATTATTTTCAAATAAACGTTGAAACGTTGAAATAAATCATTTTAGTGGAAGACGTGGTTTTTTAAAAAACAGACAAGGCAGTAAACTGATTTAACATAATGTATTAACATAATTTATTTATTTGCAAAATAATTGATTGCATCTTAGGCTAGGCTACTTATATGTTTAAATTGTACCGTTTTGTTCTTGTAAGTAAGGTATGTAATAAAAAGGCAAATATACGGCCGTGGTATGCCTTTTGTCGATAATGCCATTAACGACAAAAGGCAGACCACGGCCGTATATTAACCTCTACACTCTCTACACTCTCTACCCCTCTACACTGTCATATTTAAAACAAAAGGTTGATTGACTGTTTAGGCCAGTTTCAAATATACTTGTGTGTACCATACCTATGTACATGCATATATACTTGTGTACTATACATGTGTACTGTACTTGCGCACTATACCTTTGTACTGTACTTGTGTACTGTACTTGTGCACTGTACCTGTGTACTGTACTTGTGCGTTATACCTGTGTACTGTACTTGTGTACAGTACTTGTGCACTCTCAACTTGTACCTGTGTACAAACATATGCTATACCCGGGTACTATACCTGTGTACAAGCAAGGATGACACATTAGAAAAATCGACGTCATATATAACCTGACATGTGTTGAAAATGACGTAAAAATACCATACAAACAAACATACAAAAACCTTAGAGTCAGTAACGTTTTTTCCCCTTTAAACATTTTACTGGGACAGTAATGACGTATTCTTTCAAACTACGTTGTTGTTTTTAAACTTAATTCATTCTGAAACACTTGACGTCCGATCGTAGGCTACTCCGTCTCGGACAAGAAGCATTGCCGGATTTTCTTGGAACACATAAAGTAACACATGTTCTTGGAACACATAAAAGTGACACTTGTTCTTGGAACACATAAAGTAAGTCGATGGCGAGCCATCGCATATCCCCGCACTTTTTAATTAGTGACATTCATTCACACTTGAGCCAGTGATAACACAATGAATATTACAAACAGAGAAGCAGGATAAAACAAAAAATCAGATATATAGTAAGTTCTACATTTTGAACCCTCCCCACCACCCAAGATGACCCTCGGGCATGAGCCACGGAGCCCACACAAAAACCCGTATTGACCCTTGAGGCAACGATAATACATACAAAAGTTCACACTCAAACAGTAAAGCATGTATGATTAATTATACATTTTATGTAAAATTTCTCCCACCCACCTTCTCCCGCGCTTGTGGGAGGTACGAAAATACTCCTTTGCACATCTACACATATATTTCAAATTACATACCAAAGTTTCAAGTTTGTACCTTTAACGGTGTAGGTTGAGCACGCACGGACTCACGGACGGATGGGATAACATTATCCCCGACTTTTTTTCTTCAAAAGTGCGGGGATAATAAACGAATGAATGATGGAAATCACATTCAGTAACCATTGTTGTGCTAATTGTTATATTCAGTATTACATACACATTGTGTAACTGTTTTAATATACGTGTATACTTTTTTTAGTTTCATTTTACATGTGTTTTTTTGCTTCTGTTTCATAATACATGCATATTTAATTGTTTAAGTTTTATTATGTACACTACGTGTTTAAGTTTCGTTATACATATATGCATGTTTATTCATACATGTATACTTGTTTCAGTCTGAGTATACATGTATACTTATTTCAGTCTGAGTACACATGTATGCCTGTTTCAGTTTGAGTATACATGTATGCCTGTTTCAGAGTGAGTATACATGTATGCCTGTTTCAGAGTGAGTATACATGTATGCCTGTTTCAGTATGAGTATTCATGTATGCCTGTTTCAGTTTGAGTACACATGTATGCCTGTTTCAGTTTGAGTACACATGTATGCCTGTTTCAGTTTGAGTATACATGTATGCCTGTTTCAGTTTGAGTATACATGTATGCCTGTTTCAGAGTGAGTATACATGTATGCCTGTTTCAGTTTGAGTATACATGTATGCCTGTTTCAGAGTGAGTATACATGTATGCCTGTTTCAGAGTGAGTATACATGTATGCCTGTTTCAGAGTGAATATACATGTATGCCTGTTTCAGTTTGAGTATACATGTATGCCTGTTTCAGAGTGAGTATACATGTATGCCTGTTTCAGAGTGAGTATACATGTATGCCTGTTTCAGAGTGAGTATACATGTATGCCTGTTTCAGAGTGAGTATACATGTATGCCTGTTTCAGAGTGAGTATACATGTATGCCTGTTTCAGAGTGAGTATACATGTATGCCTGTTTCAGAGTGAGTATACATGTATGCCTGTTTCAGTTTCTATTCATGGATACATATCAGTATTAATACACTATTGTCATAGACATTAACGATAGTGCGTATACACATTAACGATAGTGCGTATACACATTAAGTGCGTATACACATTAACGATAGAGTGTGTACCTGCTATACATCTGCATATAACGATAGTGCGTACATCTACACATTAACGATAATACGTACCTGGTATACATCTGCACATTAACGATAGTGCGTACCTGCTATACATATACATGTACACATTAACGATAGTGCGTACCTCCTATACATCTACACATTAACGATAGTGTGTACCTGCTATACATATACATGTACACATTAACGATAGTGTGTACCTGCTATACATCTGCACATTAACGATAGTGTGTACCTGCTATACATATACATGTACACATTAACGATAGTGTGTACCTGCTATACATCTACACATTAACGATAGTGTGTACCTGCTATACATCTACACATTAACGATAGTGTGTACCTGCTATACATATACATGTACACATTAACGATAGAACATGTGTCTTGTCTTGTAAGCACGGTAACCACGGTGACAAGGTCAAGGAGTCTCGTAACCACGGTAACAACACACTGATCAACCGGCTGCAGGGAAGTTAGATGGTTGCAGAGAAGTCAGATTGGCGAAATAGTTGGAAGTGGATGTAGGGGTTAGTATTTTTGCTTTCTGTTGCGTATTTTGCTAAAATATTTGGAAAGAGGAAGCTTTCACTTTAAAAATCCGGTAATAAAACGACGTTAGTGCGTATAGCACCCTGCATAAAAGTCCAAACATTTGTAAAAACAATGAAATTTTCAGAATAAACACAAATAACGAAATGATATTCGCAATTGTAATTCAATTTAAAACGCTTGTCAAGATCGTCAATCCTTTCTGTATAACTGTACAAAGTAGCCCATTGAAATAATGAAAACTTTAAAATGCTATAACTCGGAAAGCTTTTATTATTTCAATGAGCTACTTTGTACATTTATACAGAAAAGATTGGTGATCTTGACAAGCGTTTTAAATTGAATTACAATTGCGAATATCAGTTCGTTATTTGTGTTTATTCTGAAAATTTCATTGTTTTACAAATGTTTGGACTTTTATACAGGGTGCTATACGCACTGACGTCGTTTTATTACCGGATTTTTTAAATGAAAGCTTCCTCTGTCATTCCTTTTCAAATCTTCATAATCATTTTCCAAATATTTTAGCAAAATACACAACAGAAAGCAAAAATATAAACCCCACCATCCACTTCCAACAATTTCGCCAATCTGACTTCTCTGCAACCATCTGACTTCCCTGCAGCCGGTTGATCAGTGTGAACAAGGTCCATGAGCCTCGTAACCACGGTAACAAGGGCAAGGAGATTATCTACATGTAGTTGGTGTTACTATATTCTCTGTCATATCTGACCATCAGTAGTGTACCAGGTGTTACTATATTCTCTGTCATATCTGACCATCAGTAGTGTACCAGGTGTTACTATATTCTCTGTCATATCTGACCATCAGTAGTGTACCAGGTGTTACTATATTCTCTGTCATATCTGACCATCAGTAGTGTACCAGGTGTTACTATATTCTCTGTCATATCTGACCATCAGTAGTGTACCAGGTGTTACTATATTCTCTGTCATATCTGACCATCAGTAGTGTACCAGGTGTTACTATATTCTCTGTCATATCTGACCATCAGTAGTGTACCAGGTGTTACTATATTCTCTGTCATATCTGACCATCAGTAGTGTACCAGGTGTTACTATATTCTCTGTCATATCTGACCATCAGTAGTGTACCAAATGCTACCCTTAACATTGAAATTACTACATTTGCGTTCACCTTGAAAATGCATAAAATGAATGTTATGATGGGAAGGCCACACAAAAAGCTTGAATATTTTAACTGAAAGTTAAAACATATTTTTCGGAATTCCAGTGAATTCCAGCCTTTAGTTAAAATTACAATTATTTTAAAAGGTTTGAATAACTATATGTTTAAATCTGGTCGGAATACTCAAAGTGTTCAGTCAAGAAACGAATTATCATTGTTTACATAAGGGGGAGGACTTGGTCAGTTTACACGTGTCCTATAGAAGAATGCCCAGTAACTAACGATGACCAGTAACTATAGAATAATGTCAGATTACCACTAACGATAGAATAGTGTCAGATTACCAGTAACGATAGTAGAATATTGGATTACCAGTAACTGTAGCAGAATGTCAGACTACCAGTAACGATAGTAAAATATTAGATTACCAGTAACTTTAGGAGAATATCAGATTACCAGTAACTACAGTAGAATGTCAGATTACCAGTAACTGTAGGAGAATGACATATTATCAGTAACTATAGATGACCAGTAACTATAGGAGAATGTCAGATTACCAGTAATTATCGGAGAATGTCAGCTTACCAGTAACCATAGGAGAACTTCAGCTTACCAGTAATAATAGGAGAATGTCAGATTACCAGTAACTAAAGATGACCAGTAACTATAGGAGAATGTCAGATTACCACTTACGATAGTAGAATATCAGATTACAAGTAACTACCTTAGAACAGCTGATCACCAGCAATGATAGAATGTCAGATTACCAGTAGGAGAATGTAGGTTGCCAGTAACTATATGAGAATGTTGATCACCAGTAACGATAGCATGCCAGATTACCAGTAACTAGGAGAATGTCAGATTACCAGTAACTGTAGAAGAATGTCAGATTACCAGTAACTAGGAGAATGCCAGATTACCAGTAACTGTAGGAGAATGCCAGATTACCAGTAACTGTAGGAGAATGTCAGATTGCCAGTAACTAGGAGAATGCCAGATTACCAGTAACTGTAGAAGAATGTCAGATTACTAGTAACTATAGAAGAATGGTTGATCACCAGTAAAAATAGCATCTCAGATTACCAGTAACTGTAGGAGAATGTCAGATTGCCAGTAACTGTAGGAGAATGTCAGATTCCCAGTAGCTGTAGAAGAATGTCAGATTACTAGTAACTATAGAATAATGGTTGATCACCAGTAACAATAGCATGCCATATTACCAGTAACTGTAGAAGAATGTCAGATTACCAGTAGGAGAATGTGAGATTCCCAGTAACTATGGGAGCATGTCATCTTGTCAGTGAATCATTCGTATGAACAATTTGTAATATGCATGAGCGTGTATAATCAAGTAGAAAATTAATAAGCAAGAAAAATACCTGTTTACCAGTTACCAGTTACTATAGGAGAGTGATAAATTGCCAGAAACTGTGGAAGAATGTCAGATTACTAGTAACTATAGAAGAATGGTTGATCACCAGTAACAATAGCATCTCAGGCATTCTTCATAATGTATTCTTTTTTGTTACGTTTTGTTTTAATATATAGACGACGGTCTTTAAATTTGTAAATAGGAACAGCGTTATTTGTCTAATGATCAGATATATGTGCTATAATAAAATGCATTCATTAGACACATATTTATGCGCATACAAAGTTGTTTAAATTGTTATATAAGAATTTTAATTGATGACAATCGAAAGATTGTAATTGTTTTTGACATTGTTGAAAAACTGACTCTGGACTAAAAAAAACACATGCAAAATGCAATGATTAAGAATGTATAATGATACATATTGGCTAATACACGTGTACGCCACCTTAATTGTTGCATTATCAGTCAGTGTACATATGAACTGCTGCATGTGTACGCCACGTGAGTGTACATATGGGCCACCACTTTTGTCATATGCAATTAGTGTACACCTCAGACCTGTCAGCTCCGCCACGAAATTTGATCATACTATTCATCAACTGTTACCATTGTAGACCAATGTACAGAGCAAGCTATGTCTTAACTGTTTGCAGTATTAAGTTTAAAACATTGATATGTAAATTATATAGCAGTGTAGTCCCTGATACGACCGCGTGAATGTACATGCCAATCTAGGTCGTACTTACTGATTCTGGTAATACTGACATGTAACTTAAATAGCAATGTAGCCACTGAACAGACTGCGTGACTGAGCCGACTCTTCTGGGTCCACTGGCCGCATAGCCCATAAGGGTAGTTTTCTTGGTCACTTGCTAAATATTGATGTTGATAGTATCATCTATAGTGAAATTCAATACATTTCCTAAATCTTTAAAACATTGCAAAACTCTGAGTATGGTATAAGTGCCAATAGTGTCAGTAGTACACACGTTTGTCTCATGTCTGCATATCAGTATTAATATCTTCATATGGAAACCTGTTACATTATTGTCTTTACATTGTTATATATGTACAGTTACTTAAGTAACTGAGTGTATTTAGTATTATCCGGGATCCCGGTTTCATGGTTAACAAAATAATTAAATCCGAACAACTTCGTTTGTTTCCGTTTTCCTTTGTCAGAGGTGGTGGAAAAAGGTTGAGCGAATTTACTATTTAATAATTCAAAAACAAATCACTAGTAAACCAGACAATCAAAACTCGCTCAACTCTGTTGAAGATAAATACACTGCTGTCTCCAAAGCACAATTCCTAACTAGAGATTTAATAGAAAATGTTTTAATAGAAGAAAGCAAAATTACAACTTTGAATATATGATATAAAAGTGATTTCTCAATTTGCTTCTTTGAAACTCATTTTGTGCTGACACACAATATTGACTTAGCCACAGCGAGTTATGAAAGCATGCTTCCAAAAAACTTGAACCAAAATGTTAACAAGGAAAAAATTGATGAAGTTCTTTTTTCTTTAAAGTCAAGGTCAAGGTCATTGGTGGGATTGGGGCTTATTAAAAAGGTAAGGGCATACCCCAGTGATTATTCATTCACAGTTTCAAAGCAATACCTTTGACGGTATTGGAACGAATGAATGAATGGTGTTTTCGGCACGTCGACACATAAATAGGTCATATTGTGCGCAAAAACTGATGAAAGAAATGAAGTAGTAATCAAAAAGTAATGTAAATATATGATTGGAATTATATGCCTTGAAAAAAAAGTTAACCAAATGTTGACGGCGCCGACACTTCGCCGCCGGAAAAGTGATCCATATGTCTCGGTT
>JAWPHD010009270.1:0-5000 GCA_037043455.1 Cyrtodaria siliqua
GGCTACTATTAATGTATAATTCTTAGATCTAACAGTTTCACTTCAAAATTAATAGGAAATGATGCATGTGAAACAAACATCACTTACAAAATTAATAGGAAATGACGCATGTGAAACAAACATCACTTACGAAATTAATAGGAAATGATGCTTGTGAAACAAACATCACTTACAAAATTAATAGGAAATGATGCATGTGAAACAAACATCACTTACAAAATTAATAGGAAATGATGCATGTAAAACAAACATCACTTACAAAATTAATAGGAAATGATACATGTAAAACAAACATCACTTACAAAATTAATAGGAAATGATGCATGTGAAACAAACATCACTTATAAAATTAATAGGAAATGACGCATGTGAAACAAACATCACTTACGAAATTAATAGGAAATGATGCTTGTGAAACAAACATCACTTACAAAATTAATAGGAAATGATACATGTGAAACAAACATCACTTACAAAATTAATATGAAATGATACATGTGAAACAAACATCACTTACAAAATTAATAGGAAATGATACATGTAAAACAAACATCACTTACAAAATTAATAGGAAATGATGCATGAAACAAACATCACTTACAAAAGTAATAGGAAATGATACATGTGAAACAAACATCACTTACAAAATTAATAGGAAATGATGCTTGGGCAACAAACATCACTTACAAAATTAATAGGAAATGATGCATGTGAAACAAACATCACTTACAAAATTAATAGGAAATGACGCATGTGAAACAAACATCACTTACACAATTAATAGGAAATGATGCATGTAAAACAAACATCACTTACAAAATTAATAGGAAATGATACATGTGAAACAAACATCACTTACAAAATTAATAGGAAATGACACATGTGAAACAAACATCACTTACAAAATTAATAGGGAATGATACATGTAAAACAAACATCACTTACAAAATTAATAGGAAATGATGCATGTGAAACAAACATCACTTCCAAAATTAATAGGAAATGACGCATGTGAAACAAACATCACTTACGAAATTAGTAGGAAATGATGCTTGTGAAACAAACATCACTTACAAAATTAATAGGAAATGATACATGTGAAACAAACATCACTTACAAAATTAATAGGAAATGATGCTTGTGAAACAAACATCACTTACAAAATTAATAGAAAATGATACATGTAAAACAAACATCACTTACAAAATTAATAGGACATGATACATGTGAAACAAACATCACTTACAAAATTAATAGGAAATGATGCATGTGAAACAAACATCACTTACAAAATTAATAGGAAATGACGCATGTGAAACAAACATCACTTACAAAATTAATAGGAAATGATACATGTAAAACAAACATCACTTACAAAATTAATAGGACATGATACATGTGAAACAAACATCACTTACAAAATTAATAGGAAATGATACATGTGAAACAAACATCACTTACAAAATTAATAGGAAATGATACATGTGAAACAAACATCACTTACAAAATTAATAGGAAATGATACATGTAAAACAAACATCACTTACAAAATTAATAGGAAATGATACATGTGAAACAAACATCACTTACAAAATTAATAGGAAATGATACATGTAAAACAAACATCACTTACAAAATTAATAGGACATGATACATGTGAAACAAACATCACTTACAAAATTAATAGGAAATGATACATGTGAAACAAACATCACTTACAAAATTAATAGGAAATGATACATGTAAAACAAACATCTCTTACAAAATTAATAGGAAATTGATACATGTGAAACAAACATCACTTACAAAATTAATAGGAAATGATACATGTGAAACAAACATCACTTATAAAATTAATAGGAAATGAGACATGTGAAACAAACATCACTTACAAAATTAATAGGAAATGATACATGTAAAACAAACATCACTTACAAAATTAATAGGAAATGATACATGTGAAACAAACATCACTTACAAAATTAATAGGAAATTATACATGTAAAACAAACATCACTTACAAAATTAATAGGAAATGCTACATGTGAAACAAACATCACTTACAAAATTAATAGGAACTGATGCATGTGAAACAAACATCACTTACAAAATTAATGGGAAATGATACATGTAAAACAAACGTCACTTACAAAATTAATAGGAAATGATGCATGTGAAACAAACATCACTTACAAAATTAATAGGAAATGACGCATGTGAAACAAACATCACTTACGAAATTAATAGGAAATGATACATGTGAAACAAACATCACTTACAAAATTAATAGGAAATGATGCATGTGAAACAAACATCACTTACAAAATTAATAGGAAATGATGCTTGTGAAACAAACATCACTTACAAAATTAATAGGAAATGATGCATGTGAAACAAACATCACTTACGAAATTAATAGGAAATGATGCTTGTGAAACAAACATCACTGACAAAATTAATAGGAAATGATGCATGTGAAACAAACATCACTTACACAATTAATAGGAAATGACGCATGTGAAACAAACATCACTTACGAAATTAATAGGAAATGATGCTTGTGAAACAAACATCACTTACAAAAGTAATAGGAAATGATGCATGTGAAACAAACATCACTTACAAAATTAATAGGAAATGACGCATGTGAAACAAACATCACTTGCAAAATTAATAGGAAATGATGCATGTGAAACAAACATCACTTACAAAATTAATAGGAAATGACGCATGGGAAACAAACATCACTTACAAAATTAATAGGAAATGACGCATGTGAAACAAACATCACTTACGAAATTAATAGGAAATGATGCTTGTGAAACAAACATCACTTACAAAATTAATAGGAAATGATACATGTGAAACAAACATCACTTACAAAATTAATAGGAAATGACGCATGTGAAACAAACATCACTTACGAAATTAATAGGAAATGATGCTTGTGAAACAAACATCACTTACAAAATTAATAGGAAATGATGCATGTGAAACAAACATCACTTACAAAATTAATAGGAAATGATGCTTGTGAAACAAACATCACTTACAAAATTAATAGGAAATGATGCTTGTGAAACAAACATCACTTACAAAATTAATAGGAAATGATGCATGTGAAACAAACATCACTTACAAAATTAATAGGAAATGATACATGTGAAACAAACATCACTTACAAAATTAATAGGAAATGATACATGTGAAACAAACATCACTTACGAAATTAATAGGAAATGATGCTTGTGAAACAAACATCACTTACAAAATTAATAGGAAATGGTGCATGTGAAACAAACATCACTTACAAAATTAATAGGAAATGACGCATGTGAAACAAACATCTTACGAAATTAATAGGAAATGATGCTTGTGAAACAAACATCACTTACAAAATTAATAGGAAATGATGCATGTGAAACAAACATCACTTACAAAATTAATAGGAAATGATGCTTGTGAAACAAACATCACTTACAAAATTAATAGGAAATGACGCATGTGAAACAAACATCACTTACGAAATTAATAGGAAATGATGCTTGTTAAACAAACATCACTTACAAAATTAATAGGCAATGATGCATGTGAAACAAACATCACTTACAAAATTAATAGGAAATGATGCATGTGAAACAAACATCACTTACAAAATTAATAGGAAATGATGCATGTGAAACAAACATCACTTACAAAATTAATAGGAAATGATACATGTGAAACAAACATCACTTACGAAATTAATAGGAAATGATGCTTGTGAAACAAACATCACTTACAAAATTAATAGGAAATGATGCATGTGAAACAAACATCACTTACAAAATTAATAGGAAATGATGCATGTGAAACAAACATCACTTACAAAATTAATAGGAAATGATGCATGTGAAACAAACATCACTTACAAAATTAATAGGAAATGATGCTTGGGCAACAAACACAAACGGGTTGCCGATAGGGCTACCGAATTGAAATGGTCAGTGGCAATTTAATCGCTGGGGTGTTAAACCAGGTTCTAGAGTGCATCGAAACCGCACTCTTACCCTATTATCATCTCAATAAAACGAGACAGATAAAGAAATCCTCCCTAAGTTATATTTTTTAACAAACAATGCAGCATTTATAAGCAATATAGGTATAACATATAAGTGATCATGTATATATGAATACACACTGCAAGTGCTCAATGACTTTAGCAGAAGCCAGAAAAAACAAGATAGCAATCCATTAAGGGTACGCCACGACATTAAGACAACATCAACCGCCACATTCTAACGCGGATTCAGATAGACGTCAACATACGGTCCACAATCTGTCCGGTGACCGCACTAAGAGGAAAGCATATTGGCGAACTATAAATGGATTAACAACTAAACATGCGTTGTAAAATTGTAGGATCATAACATTTTTGATAATGTTTTTATAAGTTTAATAAAGATTGCATGAAAGTGATTATGACCATGGATCTTACGAAGTTTGTAAATCAGATCACCATATTAAGTTAAAGATAAACTAATCAATTCAACATAAGAGTATAATGATCAAATAGACGGTATTATGGAAAATATGTACCCTGTAAAAAAGTTCTATTTAAAATATTTAAATTGAAAATATCTTAAGCATCGACAAACTATTGGCTGATTTTATATATGGTGACTACAATTATTCTCAAAAGCGCAGATGCCAGTGTCAGTATTACATGTTAATACTATCTGTTCCCTCACCTTAGCAATACCTATTCTGGAAATCGATTCCTTAGCTTTACAACGTTGTTACTTAACGTTTACAACGGTGTATGAGTAGTATCCTTCCCAGAAAGGTTTTAAAAACAGCAATGAATGTCTTCAAATTAGTATTTATACAGAAGAGGATATAAAGGCTTCAAATTATATAATACAATTATGTATCTGGGTCTTATTTATACTGGTATTCGCGTGCTGTATTATAATGTGTTTGTAATATATTTTAATTTCCAGGTAATATCACAGACCTTC